>CM073599.1:16924737-17229737 GCA_037074985.1 Solanum bulbocastanum
ACAAATTTTCATAAATTCAACATTTATACATTTTGGATAAATTTATATAAGACACATCTATATTTTTTTTTAGCAAATAAAATTGTCGCACATTTTAAGTGCATTTATTTATTTACTTATTTATAGATGTATATATATCGTACCTTGTATTTTACTTTTTTTTAATTAATGAAGTTTACTTATCATGAATTTCAAAGAAAATAAATTGAATAAATTTTCCTACTTATTTTTTATAGATTGAGTTTAAGCGTCATCTTCATACATGCTCTAAGGGATGCTTAATATCTTCCCCTCGAGTAACCAAAATCCTTACCTAGAATCTCACTAATTTCATCAATCAAAATAGAGTTTATATTTACAGAAACAAAAAATGGTGTTCCTTATGTTTCCTTAAATTTAGGTGAAGAATCTAAAACAAAACAATTTTCAAAATCAGAGTGGCAGCCATAATATGTTGTGAGTTATTTTGGCTGGCTCGAAATATGGTGCGACAACTTGGTGACTCTGTTGGGGAAGAATACTTAGGTTTAAACCTTAGAAAACTCAATTTAAGAATAACATTTATGATTACTTGTTTATTTTCATCTTATTACTGATATATTGCTTTGATTGAAAGGTCGCAAGTAAAATCCAAAGTTGTGTTTCTTATTTGTTCTAAAACACTACTTGTTATTGTTTTCCACAAATTATCATTTGCACTTTTTATAGAGTCTTTGGTCATACACAAACACACACTGAACATGTGAGGGGTGATCTTTCACTCCTCTGAAACTTTCTTTGGATTCCTTAGTTTCAGAGTTGGTGCAATTAAGATAGTGTGCCAGTCCCACTCTAAATCATCTAGGAAAAAAATCTTACTCTAGAAATAGGTCATGTTGCATAGCTTAGCAAGACAATATAAGGCATTATCGTTGCGTTTAGGAAACCACCCAAATGTCAATGAGTTTATTCTTTAAAACTCGATGACATACATTTGTCTGAAATCAATATGAATGATCCAGACTAAGCACTTAACAGATTTGGAGAAAATAAACTAATGATAACCTTTTACCTATCTTTCATATGGAAATCAACCAAAACATCCCTAATATTAAGATGATGGCTGAGGTCCCCTGAACTTTGAAAGATTGTCGGGGAAACATCCAAGTGGAATACGGAAATGAGATTATGCTACACCTGGGGTCATTATATAATCTACTAAATGTGGAGGCAAACAAATTAATCATTACTCTAATGATTGAATTCTGGCAACCAACAACAGTTATTGTCAAGTTCACATATTTTAAAATCACACCAACACTAGAGGAGATAAGTCAAATGGATGATTTACCATTAGCTGGAAGAGCACCCTTGGCGATGTGCACTACATCAAGAATTGGTTTTCTCCAGTCTTTGGGGTTGAGAGTATGCCCAGGTTTGCAAAGAGTTGATGAGGGATGGGTCAAGTTGGATTATCTTTTTAAAAGGTTCTGTCTTCGAGAGAGCTATGATAGGTTCCAGCAAGAATTCTTCACCTCCAGGGTTGATTGGGAGAGGCACATGGCTAATATTTTGTGGTAGCCTTTTTGGGTATTATGATCTTCCCAAAGAAAAAAGGTTGTGTCGACATCAACCTACTGCCTATGGTCATTTATATTTTTAGAGGACCTGTTAGAGTGACCATCATACCCATGATATTCACAGAAATATTTCAATTATTATCCTTCTGCTCTAGATGATATGATCACTTTAAGGGAAGTAACATGTCACTACCAATTTGGGTCTTGGAAAACTTCTATCAAAGAAAAGTAGAAAATGGCACTGAAGCAGACTTACATAGAAAAATCAGATGTCGTGTGATGAGATTTAGCATGTGGGATGCCCCAAATAATGAAGGTGATTGGCGCCTATTCCTGACCCACCTCACAGGAACCATATTTAGTGGTGACTACTATGGGTCCATAGCCGAGCTTTGTTGAGAACCAACCACCTCTATTTCATTGAGTTGATTAGGTTGGAAGGCTTCTAGCCTTACACACCTCTAAGAGTCCTCTGGCAGTTTGATACTACCCAATGTGTTCCTCTACGGTCAAAAATGTTACTGATAGAGGTCAATTATGAAGAAAGAATCCTGATCAAAAAGATCACTGCTCTGGTACAAGAGTGGTATGGTATTCTTGACTTAGGCATCGGGGTTTAGTTGTGGTGCACCCCTTAATATTATGCTTGCTTTATGATGTGAGGAATTCTCTCAATGCCCAGCTCTGTCAGTATCTTAGGTTTCACAGACACTGAAAGATCAAATCAAATTAGCACGGAGCTATTGAACCTCATGCCCATCCCCACAACCATGTATATAAGGTGACCCCACGATTTGTCGACCATCTCATATAGGCAGTTGATGATGAACCAAAAAGAAGAGAATGAGGAAGACCCAAAAATGGATCCTAGAGAGCCAATTGATGAGGTGGAAGCTAATTTAGAAGAATATTCCAAGCATGACCTTGACTTATATGAACCTAGAGATGGAGGAGTGATGCATATGGACAATGAAATAGTTCCAAATGTAGAAGACACTCACTCGGAATATGGTTCCATAGGGTTTGATGAAAGGGAACATTCAAACCACTGGGAATGGAAAATTGACGAATCCCATGAGTACCACCCAGGGCCATATTATAATGTTGACGATGACGATGATGATGCCCTAACCTATTTGTAGGTCGTCTTTCTTCTTCAAACTCTCTCATAAGCTTCTCAAAGTTTCGTGTGGCCTATCCCTCTTGTACGCCTTACGGCCACCCCTCTACATTCATTTCTTAGAACTCTAATCACCTACCTCAGCGTAATAGCCAGATTGCCTTGATCAATTAAGTCATGTTTGCTCCAAATCAAAAATGTTTTTAAGTGAATAATTTATTATCAAACTAATTCAATGTAGGCCTACCTCAGGCAAAGAGAGGTTCTATATTAGGACACTTTTGAATGTCTCTAAATTAGCGTATATATGTGTTACACTTACATATTCATTACATCTTTCAGTATCTCCCAAACTGACACAATTTCTCTTTTTTTTTGTTTTCTTTTCTTTACCATCATTTATCCACAAAAGTAAGTTGATTTGTGTCGACTTGCAAACTGGCTGACTCACGATATAAACTTTGATCAAAAGGAAAAATGACTGACAAAGACGAGTTCATTTTTGCCATAAATATAATAGTGCCTATGGAGAATCCTAAAAGTTCTCAAAATATAACTGACATTCAAAAGAAGGATCAAATGGCTCACATGGAATAGGAACTCGAGATCTTGAGGGAAGAATTATGTCAAGTGCGATACTTGGCCAAACTATCGGCTACCACTTTCCCTACATTCAAGACGCCTATCCACTTCTCAAAGGCTGACTTCCCTTCTGCTGACTTACCAAATCAGCCAGAGCAAACTCAACACGCTTCCTCACATAGTCGAGTTCCACCATATTCTCCAACCGCAGTCAAGACCGTTCCTGACCTCTGTAATCATGACCTTTACATGCCTATAGTGCAGCAGATACTTGGGGCACACATCACCGCTCCCTATGAGCCACATGTTCCAACTGTATATGTCGCTGGAGCTCGATCAATATGCAAAAATGGAGAAAGATGCTTGGTTGAAAGAGGATGCATTGATCAATGCCCAACTTCATGGTCTAAGAAAGGAATTGAAAAGCTTAGAAGTCAATAGAGGAACAAAGTGTCTGGATTATGATGACTTGTGCATCCATCTAGACATTGACATGCCAGTAGGGTAAAAATCACTAAGTTTGACATATTTGATAGTAAAGGTGACCCTCACTCACATTTAAGGGCATATTGTGAAAATTTAGTCGATGTAGGGAGAAATCTGAGGATGAAGTTGTTCATCCGGAGTCTGTCTGGAGAAGCATTGACCAGGTATACGCTCTAGGACCCTCGAATATGGCGTGATTGGGAAGAAATAGCTGAATATTTCATGACTCATTTCAAATTCAATACTAAATTACAACCGATAGATTCTCATTGGCTAACATACAAAAGAAGCCATTTCAGAATTTCCAAGAGTACGCATGACATTGTAGAACTGAAGTCGCAAGGGTGCAACCACCACTAGATGAGAGTGAGCTCTCAAAATATTTTATTCGAGCTCAATAACGTATCTACTTTAACAAGATAATGTCAATGATGGGCTAGAAGTTTGCAGAATTTGTCAAGATGGGAGACTTTATGTAAGAAGGTGTTAATTATGGGACGATTCAGTCTATGTTCGCATTGCAAGCTGCAGGTAGGGCCATACAATCAGGTCCCATTGACGGCATAAAAAAAGGGAGGATGCTTTAGCTGTCACTTACCAGTAAAGAGGACTATCCCACTGATGCCCCAACAATTCCTGAATTGTTGCACACACTTCATATGTGCAATACCAAGTATATAATACCCAAACACACTATAATCCACCCTGAGCACAAGCATCAAAATCCACCAAGACCATATCTCCCTGTCCAAGCGCCAATCCACCAAAATAGACCAGCATATGCACCAAGATCACGCCCAAATCTCGAAGCTAGATGCTCGCGCTTACTCACCGATTGTCGAACCCTATGTCCAATTATTTAAGGGGTTAAGGATAGTAGGACTATTGCAAACAATTGAAGGAAAATTTCCTGAGCCAATCCCTCATAATTTTGATGGAAAAAAGTGATGTGTTTACCACTTAGGAATCTAAGGACATAACACAAAATATATTTAGTCTGAAATCGAGTCTTTGATCAAGAGAGTGGTAACCAAATACACTCCTGCATTTCCCAAAATAAACAACAGCCCCTTGCCATGAGAATCGGGAGGTCAACATTGTTACTCTAGATGGAGAATATGAGGGCCCTGCCTATCTAAATGTGGATGAAGTAGATGCCATGGCATCTTCAGTGCAACTTGTTATGAATGTTCAACTATGGGAACCTCTGACTGTCCAAACATATCTCCCAAGAGTTGTAGTGACCACTCTAATTGTAAGAAATTCCTGAGTAAGACACAAAAGAAGTACCGTGGGACTATCGAGCAGGCACCAAGGGCAAGATAATCGACACTGTCATGGCTCAAGGAATGACTAGGTCGGGGAGGTATTATGCCCTAGAGGACCTAAATCAAAGAATACTTGTAAAGGAACAAAATCCAAAGAAAACTGTTACTGATGCTGAAGCCGCATAATTTTGGAAGAAGGTGTAGCCTAAAGACTATTCAGTCGAAGAGCAGCTAAAGAAGACGCCAACTGAGATATCCATTTTTTCTTTGCTTATGAGTTCTGAAGACCATATGAATCTTTGATGGAGGTGTTAAGTGGAGTGAACATTCCAAAAAAAAACCACAAGTGAAACCGTAGCTTCAACAATTAGATGAATATTGAAACTTAACAAGATTTATTTCCATAATGATGAGCTGCCTGCAGAAGAGGCTGGGCACAACAAACCTCTTCACATCACAGTCAAATGTTGTGATAAGATTGTCACTCGAGTTCTAATTGATTATTGTTCTAGATGCAACATCTATCCTTTTACCACTTTAAGGGATTTAGGTGTGAATATGGGAGAGATAAGGGAAAGTCATGTGAAAATTAGAGCTTTCGATGAATCGTAAACAAGTGCCATCAAAGAGATCTATCTAACAATGCAAGTAGGGTCGTCTGAATTCCCCATTCTATTTCAAGTAATGGATGTGTCATCCAACTACAACCTGTTGTTGCGAAGACCATGGATTCACATGGTGAGAGAAGCTCATTCAACTCTTCATTAGTGTGTGAAGTTTGAGTGGGGTCACATAGAAGATATCATCCATGGAGAGCTCAGTCACCCAATTCATTCTGTCAATTCTATCCCAATTACCAATGAGTTTGACAGAGCCATTTTTCACACTTTGGAAATCATGAAGGTTGTTGGGTCAATGAGGAAGCAAAGCTAGATGATACAAAATTGTCAAGTGCAGTAAAAATTGTTGCTCCAAATATGTTGAAGTATGGTTATCAGCCAAAAAGTGGACTTGGACCAAAGTCTAATGTCATAGTTGAGCAAATCTAGCTGAAGCATTATAAAGGCACCAATGCACTACGATATGAGCCTACCTTTGGAAGAGTCCACCACGGGTCAAGCAAGACAATCATCGTACCATAACAAGCTTAGATAACAAATCAAGCAGACGATGATGAAATCGTAGAAGGAATACGCAATTTGTTAATGGCCATGGCTGGAGAAGAGAACGAGACAAATCTCAGCAAGTTGACCATTCATGATGTCGAACCTAGAGAAATCTTGCAGAACTAGACAATTAGCCCATCCATGTTTCAACAAGAGTCTTGGTAGTGTGGAAAAGAAGTTTTTATTTTTAAAATTCTCATGATCAAATTAGGGCTTGAATCATGCCTAATCTTTTGTTGTTTGCCTATTCTAAAAGCTAGAATGCTTTGAAATAAAAATTCTTTTTTTTTCTTAAAAATTTTCCACATTATTTAAATATCTATTTATTTATACTTATATTTTGCACTTTTCAGTACTCATATTAATAAAAATCTTCATTCAACGCTTATGACATGTAATGAATCCATCGAGCAAGGTCTAAGTGATGAACAAGATCATGAAGAGTATGATGTAAGCATGACTCCTAAAAATCTACCACATGAGATCGAGCAAGTTGAAACTCAGAAAAAACCCAATATGGATGAAACTAAGTTTGTCAACTTGGGAGATGAGGAAATCACAAAGGAAACATGAGTTATCATACATTCGGAGGATGAAAGAAAGCAAGAGTTAATAGAGTTTGTTAAGCAATCTGTTGATGTATTTTCCTGGTCGTACGATGATATGCCATGATGATGCATTGATGTTGTCTCACACAAATTTCCAACTAATCCCACTTGTCTACCTGTTAAATAAAAAACAAGAAAGTTCAAGCCGTATTTGAGATTAAGGATCAAGGATGAGGTAATGAAGCAAATTGAGGAAAACATTGTGAGCGTTACAAATTATCCCACATGGTTATCCAACATTATGTCTGTGTCAAAAAAGGATTGAAAGATCAGAATATGTGTGGACTATCGAGATCTCAATAGATCCAATCCTAAGGATTATTTCCCTCTTCTAGATATTCATATACTCATCGATAATTTCAGAAAACATGTGTTGCAACCATTTGTCGATTGCTTTGCAGGATATCACCAAATCCTGATGGATGACTATGATGATGAAAAGACAATGTTTATCACTCCATGGGGGGTGTATTTCTATAGATTAATACCATTTTATCTCAAATATGAGGGCCATGACTACCCTTTTTCATGATATGATCCACAAGGAAATTAAAGTTTATGTGGATAATGTCGTTATCAAATCCAAAAGTAGTTCAGACCACCTAGATGACTTACAAAAGTTCTTTGAGAGGTAGTGAAAGTATAATTTGAAGTTGAATCAAGCAAAATGTGCATTTGGAATACCCACAGTAAAACTATTAGGATTCATCGTTAGTAGGAGAGCCATAGAGTTGGATCCATCAAAGATGAAGACCACCTAAGAGCTACCTCCACCCAAGACCAGGAAGGACGTGATGAGTTTCTTGGGAAGATTGAATAACATTAGTCGGTTCATAGTTCAATCCACAGTGATCTATGAACCCATATTCAAATTACTAAAGAAGGATGCTTCCACGAAATGGATAGAGAAATGCCAAAAGGCTTTCGATAGAATCAAAGAATACTTTTCCAACCTACCAGTATTGGTCCCACTAGATTTGGGTTAGCCTTTCTTATAATGCATTTGGATGTGTATTGGGGCAGCATGATAAGACAGGTAGAAGAGAGCAAGCCAAATACTATTTGATCAAGAAGTTCACACCATACGAGGCAAGATACACCTTGTTGGAAGGAACATGTTGCACTTTGAGTTGGATCGCGCAAAAATTTAGGCATTACCTATCTTCATAGACCACGTACTTGATCTCTATAATTGATCCACTCAAGTACATCTTTCAAAAGTCGATGCCTATATGTAAAGTAGCAAAGTGGCAAATTTTGCTCACCGAGTTTGATATTGTATACGAGACATAGAAGCCTATCAGGGGATATGCCCTGGCTGATCACCTCGCAGAAAATCCGGTGGACCATGATTACAAGCCACTCACGACCCACTTCCTTGATGAAGAGGTGTTGTTTGTAGGAGCAGTCTTAATTTTGAAAAAAAGTAAGTGTCACCCAATCTAAGCCATGATTAGGTTTTACTATACCAATAACATGGCGGAATATGAAGCCTCTATTCTTGAAATCAGGATGGCCATTGGCATGAACATCAAAAGAACTCTTAGTGATTGGAGATTCTGATTTATTGGTTCATCAGCTGCAAGGAGAATGGACAACTAAGAATATCAAGATCCTACCTTATTTGCATTACATAAAAGAGTTAAATTGGAGATTTATAAGGATTGAGTTCAAGCATGTCCCTCGAGCTCAAAATATTTCGACGATGCTTTGGGAACATTGCTTTTGATTATTCAACATCCAAACAAAAATGACATTGACCTTCTCGATACAGAGATACATGATCAACATGTATACTGTTTTCACGTAGATGAGGTATTGGATGGAAAACCATGGTACTATGACATTAGAAAGTTGATAGAAGCACAAGAATATCTTAAAAATTCAACAAGCAAGAAAGAACATACTTTGAGGAAGATTGCCAAAAATTTCTTCCTTAATGGAGAAATCCTATATAGAAGAACTCCTGCTTTAGGATTGCTGAGGTGTGTCGACGCCGTAGAACTAACAAGGCTTTTGAAAGCAATACACGCAGGAACATGTAGACCTCACATGAATGGGTTCACTTTGGAAAACAAGATTTTAAGAGCTGGATACTTTTGGATGACCATGGAAAGAGATAGCATTCAGTATATGCATAAGTGTCATCATTGTCAAATTCATGGAGATTTTATACGAGTTCTACCTGAACGAGCTCAGTGTGATGGGTTCCCCTTGGCCATTTGCTGCTTGTGCCATGGAAGCTATTGGACCCATAGAACTTCCCACATCAGATGGACATCATTTTATCCTAGTAGCTAGCCATTATTTCACGAAGTGGGTTGAAGCTTCGACATACAAGGTAATAACTAAGAAGGTGGTAGGAGACTTTGTTTGCAACAATATAGTTTGTCGATTTGGAATTCTAGAATCAATCATAACAGATAATACTGCCAAACTCAACAGTGATCTTATAAGGGAATCTTCTGAAAGGTTCAAGATTACTTTTTGAAATTCCATGGTTTACTGGCCATAGATGAATGGAGCAGTTGAGGCTGCAAATAAGAATATGAAGAAGAGTTTAAGGAAGATAGTAGACAGTCATAGGTAATGGCAAGAGAAGCTACCATACACTTTACTTGATATTGCACCAGAATCAGAACATCTACTAGGGAAACTCCTTATATGTTGGTTTATGGTTCGAAAGCAATAATAACTGTCGAGGTGGAAATACCATCTTTAAGGATTATCCAAGAAGTTGGTCTAGATGATGTAGAATAGATACGTGGCATGAACAATTGCTTCTCATCAATAAAAAGAGGATGGATGCAAATTGTCACGGTCAACTCTATCAGAGAAGAATGACCAAAGAATTCAACAAGAAAGTCAAACCTCAATAGTTCACATTGGGGCAGTTAGTATTGAAAAAGATCATTCCTTACCAAAGAGAAGCCAAAGGGAAATTTACACCAAATTGGCATGGGCCCTACATGGTTCAAAGAGTACTCTCTGGAGGAGCAGTAATCTTTATCAGAAATGGATGGCAGAGTGAGCACAAAGCCAATCAATTCAGATGCCATCAAGAAATACTACACATAAAGACCTCAATATTAGTGCTTATTTTTGGTACTTTTGCATTTTTTATGTGAAAGAACTATGTTTAGACCTCACTTCCCATGGTGGGGTACGTAGGCCACCCAAATCAGATCTGGTCTCCCTTAGAAAACACAAAATCATCATTTCCATGTATTTTGAACTATGTTCAACTTGAATTCCCTCGGTGGGATGCATAGGCAATCCTTGTCGGATTCGGTCCCTTGTTTTTTTCTCTTTTCTATTGCATTTGAACTACGTAGAACTATGTCCTTACCTGATTCCCTTGGATACATAGGCAATATGAGTCAGGCACGGTCATTACCCTTCATGTTTTTCTCTTTTCTATCGTATTTGAACTATGTCCTGACTTGATTCTGCTTGGATTCGTTGGCAATTTGAGTTTGGCCTGGTCATTGCATTACATATTCTTACTTTTACCTTGCATTATTTTTCATTTTCCTATTGTATTTGAACTACGCCATGATCTGATTCTTCTTGGATATGTAGGCAGCCTGAGTCAGGCCTGATCGTTGCATTACATGTTCTTACATTCTATTTCATATTTTTCAATTTCCTATTGTATCGAACTATGTCCTGACCTGATTACACTTGTATACGTAGATAGCTTCAGTCAGGCTCGGTCATTGCATTATATACTTCTATTTCTCCCACTTGTGTTCGAACTACGTTACAATCTAATTCTTAGTTGGGGATACACAGGAAACCTGAGTCAGGCTTGATCAATGCATTGCATAATTTCAATTTTTATAACCTTTAGGAAACACTTCCTCATAGTTAGTGTAAGCTCAAAATATGAAGAATCTCGATCATTGAAGTGTCTGTCAAAGAGCTACGAAAGCTTTATTAGATGGGTAAAAGCTATAAGAAGACTATGTTGGATATAGTCAACAAAATGGAAAGCTTGATGGACTTCGAAACATGTCATAATCTAAAAACACTAGAGAGTTATATATATATACATAATAAATACGTAATATACTTATTAACTAAAAACAAGCTATTTCTTATCAAAGATATTTTGTACTCTTCCACGTACAAAGTCAATAGGTTAAGAAACTATGAATGGGCAAAGAAGGTGCCGAAGGATTCTAGTGAAGAGGCTTTATTCCATGACTAGATACAAATCAACACCCCCTCCAACACAAAAATTTTTCTTTGAGTGAAGGAACACGTGAATCAAGAAAATTAACATCAAGTCTCTGGGCATGACCATAAACACCATTCAACTTCTCATAATCATGAGCCAAAATACTCTTCCCTACTTTATTTCCCAGAAGTACTTTAACTTGCATCTTATGTCTAAGAATATTTCATTTAATTTTTGTAGTTACGCTCAAGTTCCAGATCAAATACTAAAGAAATGGGGCCCTTCTGTAGGAAAATAGGATAGTTAGCATTATGTCAAAATAACTCCACCAACTGGAGCCTGCAATCTAACCTCATCAACAACTCCACGAATCGGAGAGCACCACCTAGCAACATAAAATTCCATAAATCTGGGGTTGTACATAGCAAATGTCACTCAAACTCAACCGATCAGAGGTTGTACATAGCAAATATCAACCAAACTCCAAAAATTGGATATTGTACATAGCAAATATCATCAAACTCCGCCAACTGGAGGTTGCACATATCAAATATCTATCAAACTCCGCTAGTCGGAGCCTATATCCAAGCAAACAAAGCAATACTCTGCGAATTAGAACTACATCGTAGTGACGTCACTGAAGACCCACTGACTGAGGGCATGAATGCATAGCAACGCTGTCATACTACAACAATCAAATGTTACATTAAAAGCTTTAAACAGACAGATGCAAGTTAGAGGCTTTACATTATAAGATTTACATAGCCAGATGCAGGCTTTTACATTACTAGTTCGGCACCGACAGTCGGAGGTCTACATTACATGTTTTACACAACCAAATGCAGGCTTTTACATTACTGCAACCCCGCTAGTCGGAGCCTTTACATTACAAGTTTTAGACAACTAGATGAAGGCTTTTACATTACAACCGCCCCGCATGTCGGAGGCATTATATTACAAGCATTACATAGCCAGATGCAGGCTTTTACATTAGAACAGCCTTACCAGTCAAAGGCTTTACATTACAATCTTTACACAGCCAAATGTAGGATTTTACATTAAAACAACCCAACCAGTCGGAGGCCTTAACATTACAAGCTAATTTACATACATCACATTCACAACTCAAAAAAAGAGACATCAACATTTGTTTGAACATCTACACTCTACTCTTCACAATACTATTTCAGTTTAGAATTTTTTTAATCGCAACATCACTAGCTACTTCAAGGATTCACTTTCAAAACTCAACTCGACTATATTTGCAGAAGTTCAAATTTAAATCTCACTTTTAGCTCTTTCATGTCTCAGTTCATTATAATTCAACAAAGGCAATATTTTTGAAAATTCATCTCTCTGCCACAAGTCTTCAGTAGAAATTGTTATGGGCATTTCTTATTCAAGTTTGTTAAGACTGTATCTTGTCCCTCTATTCTTGCTAATTTATTTATACCTCATTGATTTTATGTATCATGACACTGCATCCAATACTAAGTGTCAACGATCATTAGTCGGTAATATAACCCAACTAAGTGAGTTGGGGTCAAATCCCACAGGGAGTGGTACTGTAACAGCCTGTATTACACATATGCTTGTTCTATTCTTGTGATACTTGACATAGCCTTATAATATAGGTGAGGGTCCATATTTCTTATATGATTAGTGTTGGTTTAAACTATCTCAAAAGGTGATGTGATGCCTTGCACATTTCTGCTTGTGTACTACAAGTTATAACTCCAACGAGAATATTTAAACTCGAGACGGTAAAGTGGTAATTGAGCTTAAAGTTGAAAGTTAAGTGATAAGTTGAAGAAAAGGAGATTAATATTTAGAAATTGGAATAAAATAAGTGAGTTGATTGCTTAACTTAACTAAGCCAGTAGGTGACAAATAGGTGCATCACCTACTTTGACTAATTGACCAGTCCAAAGGACCACGTAGGTTCATCACCTACTTTAGCTATATGGATCTAGTTAAAAAGCCCAAGGTTTATGGATCTGATTTGGACCTATGCTAATGGACTCACTTGAGGCTAAAACTAAGTTAAATAAAATGAAAATGAAATTAAAGCCTAGCAACCAAATCTTACACGGCCCAATATATTTATGCCCAAGTGAAAGCAAGTAGGTGCATCACCTAATTTCACCTTTTGAGTTGCTTGATATAGCAGGTGCATCACCTACTTGACCAATTAGTAACTAAAAATGGACCAAAACAGGGAGGTTGTAGAGGATATTCTTAAAGGTGAAGAAAGTTGAATATAAGATATACTATCTGCTATTCTCGCTCATTTTTAACACACAATATTGAGAATTAACTCCAGCTCTCTCTCTCTCTCTCTCTCTCTCTCTTTTCTATTAAGGATTAAAACAACAGCCTTAAAGGTCCTTTTAGGGTTCTTAAAGAAATCCTCATATCTGCAAACCAAGGTAAGAGAAACACTTATGGATTTAGCTTAATTCTCCCATGGAAGACTAGAAAACATGTTATTCATGTTCAATTAAATGTAGAAGGCTTCCCAAAAGCTATTTCTCACTTTCCTTAATTATTAAGATACTTTTCTCTTCTTCTTTGGTTTAACTATGAAGGGAAGTTGAAGTTTAGAGGAATTCAAATTATAAGGAGAAGTTACAAATACTGAGGTAAGCTGACTGCTCCATTTTCTTCCTCCTTATCTATGAGTTTGAGTGAGGAATTATGGGTGTGTTGTCATAAAAGAACTTAAGGGGGAGGTGAGTTCAATAATTGGTTGTATGATAAATAATATTTGAGACTGTTTTATGTGTATTGTTGTTGGTGTAGCCTGGGTAATCTTGGAAAAGGATATATAATGTATGTATTGGGAAGAGGAGGGTGTGAAGGTACACATTATTTTAAGTATTGTATGGGCTCATTATCCATTAATGTTAGGTACTATTTTATGGGGCTCACGGTGTGATGGCTACTAATTTTAGTTTATCATGACTTATATTGTAGATTAAAACCAAAAAGGGGAGGTTGAATCGTGATAGTTGTATTGGTCGAAGGATAAGGTATGTAAGGCTATTCAATTCAATATTCTTTGGCATAAAATCTGTTACTTGCAATTAATATCAATAAGTGAATTTCCTAAGTTCTATTCCTAGTAAAGGAAACATAGTGGCAGCGTACAATCTCAAAATAGCTAACAATATTTCCCCCTCTCCTTAGTGTATAAAATTACATAATTATATGTTCAGTACTCTATACTTGTGCAATTATCCTCCTATGTGATGATATAGAAATGGTATTTGCAAAAGCAAATTTGGTAAATCCTCCTCTTAGTCAGTTGAGGACAATTGCGTCATTTAAGCTCACAAATAATGCATTGATGTTACGTAGGCCCTTATGTCATTGTTACTGCCTTGAAGTATTATTTTCATGTCTTCTACTACTGGTCCTTATTTTCAAATCTCAAATATGATTATGACCACCAAAACAACAATCTCAAAGATTAAAGAATCTAAGTGAAGCAATCTGTATAATTATGGGCGGCTGCATAGGGGCAAATGCCTAGCATAGGTCGATCCCAATTGGTATATAAGGGAGGCAGCTCAGGGACGAAAGCCTAGCAAGGGCTGATCCAAATTTGTATAGAAGGGTGACAGCTCAGGGTAGAAAGCCTAGCATGGGCCGATCCCAATTTGTGTAATTATGAGGACCGCATCCCAAGGGTTAAAATGTCTAGCATGGGTCATACTCTTCTACCACTTATCAGCTGGTCATTCGTATTACATGCGTTATAAAAATCATAATGCACAGAAAGGTAAAGACAAGAACGTAGCATACATGATCCCACAAGATTTAACAAAGGTGGTCTTTTGTTCTGATTTATGCATACATATATTGACACTTGGTTTCATTTGTACTCTTATTTAATATATGTTATTGCCTAACATATTCAATACATTTTTTCGTACTGACATCCCTGGTGGGGGATACTGCATTTCATGCTGCAGGCACAGGTACTCCAGCTAGTAAACCTCCTCAATAGGAGCACACGATACTCATCTAATTATGGTGAGCTCTAGGTTGATTTGATGTTTTATTGAGTTCTTGGTAGATTCATGTTGGTATTGTATCGTAGTTAAGGGTAAGGCGGGATCTATGCAGACATACTCTAAGGTTTTCTATCTTTTAGAGGTTTTGTAGACTTATGTATATGGTTCAGTTGCGTATTAACAAGTTGTGGCCTCAATGGCCAAGTTTTGTATATAAGTTTTGGGTGTACTTATGTTGGTTTGTATCATTGCATCCCATGTAAATTTGTCACAAGATTGTCATAGTTATATGCATTGTAAGCACAGGTTACAATGTTGGTTCTCTTAGGCCATTAGGGCATCGGGTGCCTCTCCGTCTTAACGGTATTTGAGGTGTGACAAAAGTGGTATCAGAGTAGGTCATCCTAGGGAGTCTACAAAGCCATGTATGTGTAGATTCTTGCTTATGGAAGTGTGGTGCACCACATTTCTAAACAGGAGGCTACGGGACATGTATGATTTGTCTTCTTTCCTTCATTTCTTAAATTATGCGATAGAACCAGTGCTATAGGTGAATCATATCTAATTTCTAAATTGTTTTCTTATAGCAAAGATGCCGGTTACGAGAAAGAGTTAAAGTACTAGTAAGAGAGTAGATATGGCTGCCCAAGCAGGGACAATTCAACCACCACCTAGTTAAGATGTTCAAGGTGAGGCTCAAGATTAGTCTCTATCAAAGACTTTCCCGACCCCTCCATCTCCAGAAGATATAAAGAGGGAAGCTACACATCAAGAAACCCCTATTAATGCTACCGAGCCAGATTTGAGGAATGTTGTCCAATTATTGACTCGTATAGTTGTTGGCCATGGCCAAAGGCAAGAAGGTCTAGTTACAGGTATTAGTGGTGTAGATAGAGTAGCTGGCACGCAGATACGTGATTTCCTTAATTTGGACCCTCCATCACTCACCGGGTCAGATCCTAATGAAGATCCACAAGACTTTATAGATCAGATCCAACACACATTCGATGTTATGCATGTAAGTGGTAAAGAAGTACTCAAGCTAGCATCATATAGATTAAAGGGTGTGGCTATATGGTGGTATGAATCTTGGATGCAATCTAAGGGAACAAATGCACCTTCAGCTACATGGGAAGACTTTGGAAAGGTATTCCTTGACTATTAACCGCCATTGGAGATCCGAGAGGCCCATGCGGATCAGTTCTTAAATCTCCACCAAGGATGTATGAGCGTTAGAGAGTACAGTCTCAAATTTAATTCATTGTCAAGGTATGCTCCTAATGTAGTAGCGACTATGGAGGATTGAGTTCATAAATATGTGGATAGATTAGATTCATATCTTGTTAGAGATTTTACCATTGCTTCGTTGAATAAAGATATAGACATAGCAAGGATGCAAGCTTTTGCGCAAAAGTTGGAGGATCAAAGGCAAAGAAGAAGGACACAAGAGTCAGAAACAAGGCATTATAAGAGAGCTAGATCCATGGGGCAATTTACACTATCCAAAGGTGAGTTTAGGCCTCGGTTCTTTAACAAACCACTTAGGCCATCATCTTCCTATACTATAACTAGTGCCCACCTCAATTTCAACAGTTTAGGGGAAATCAGTTGGGGTAAAGAGGTGAAAGCCAAGGTTCAAAAAAAGTGGGGTACCAAGAACAGGGAAGTATGAACCAATCAAGACATCCTCGACAGTCTTGTAAACAATGTGGAAGAAATCATTTAGGTGCATGCCGGTTTGGGACAAATTTTTGTTTTTAGTGTGGTACACTGGGTCATATTGCATAGTTAGTCCCACATAGGCAAAGGCGTGCAGACAACTTTTTTCCACCTCCGAAGGATGGAGGGGGTATACATCGAAAAAAGTGTCGAAGGGGTTTGGATGGTGTGGCACAACCTACTAGATCAATTGTTGCATCCTCATCATCACCACCTTCTTTAGGTAGGGGAAAAATGCCTACTGATTGTAGAACAAGATCTAGGGCAGCAGCTAATTTTAGTGGAGTTCAAAATTGTACATATGCTCTGGGGGATCGACAAAATTTGGAAGCCTAGTCGATGTGGTTACAACTACATGGTTCATCATTTCATATAATGTATATGCATTAATTAATCTGGGGTCTACATTTTCATTTGTTACTCCATTGATTTCTGGGAAGTTCAAAAGAACACCAGAATTATTAGTGAAACCATTTGAAGTATCTACACCGATTGGTGAGTCTATTATAGGTAGAATGGTTTATTGTAATTGCATTGTAACTGTTTGTGATCGTGATACATTGGTTGATCTTGTTGAGCTAGGAATGGTAGATTTTGATATATTAATGGGTATAGATTCATTAGCTTCTTGTTATGCCACGGTAGATTGCCGAACTAAGATAGTGCATTTCTAGTTTCCAAAAGAGGCAGTCCTCAAATGGAAAGGTAATATTAGGGTGCCAAGAGGTAAATTTATTTCTTATTTTAAGGCAAAAAAGATGATCTCCAAAGGATACATATGTCATCTGGTCAGAGTGAAAAATATAGATGCAGAGTCACTAACTCTTTAATCCATTCCGGTGATAAATGAATTTCTCAATGTATTTCCTGAAGATCTTCTGGGTTTGACCCAAAACGAGAAGTAAGTTTGGTATTGATGTGATTCCAAATACTCAACCTATCTCCATCCCTCCATATAGAATGGCCCTGGCATAAATACGGGAGTTGAAGGAGCAATTAAAAGACTTATTAGAAAAAGGATTCATAAGGCCTAGTATGTCCCCATGGGGGGCACCAGTTTTGTTTGTACGTAAGAAAGATGGCACATTAAGAATGTGTATGGACTACCGGCAGTTGAATAAGGTAACGATTAAGAACAAATATCCCCTCCCTAGAATTGATGATTTGTTTGATCAGTTACAAGGTGCTAAGTTTTTTTCAAATATCGACTTGAGGTCGGGTTATCACCAAGTAAAGGTCAAAGACAAAGATATTCCCAAGACAGCTTTATGGACACGGTATGGTCATTTTGATTTTTTAGTCATGTCATTCGGGATAACAAACGCACTAGAAACTTTTATGGATTTGATGAATAGGGTGTTCAACCATTTCTAGAAGTGTTCGTGATAGTATTCATAGATGACCATGCTAATCACTTGCGGTAGGTTTTACAAATTCTTTGTGATCGTAGGTTGTATATGAAGTTCTCTAAATGTGAGTTTTGGTTGAAATCTGTGGTATTCTTAGGTCATATTGTATCTGACGAAGGAATAAAGGTTGATAATCAAAAGATAGAAGTTGTGAAAAATTGGCAAAGACCTACAATGCCTATGGAGATCCGTAGTTTTCTTGGATTGGCAGGTTATTACAAAAGGTTCGTTGAAGGATTCTCTTCCATTATTGCACCCTTAACAAAGATAAGACATAAATAAACCAAGTTTCAATGAACTGATTCATGTGAAAGAAGCTTCCAAGAGCTAAAGAATAAATTAACTTCTACACCTGTATTCGTACTTCCAGAAGGAACAGAAGGGTATACATTGTATTATGATGCTTCGGGAGTGGGCTTAGGATGTGTATTGATGCAGCATGGTAGAGTAATAGATTATGGCTCAAGGCAGCTGTGACCACACGAGAAAAATTATCCAACTCATGATCTAGAGCTAGCAGTAGTTGTATTTTCTTTGAAGATATGGTGGCACTACTTGTATGGAGTTCATGTTGACATATACACTAATCACAAAATTTTGCAATAAATCTTTGAGAAAAAGAACCTAAATCCGAGGCAGCGAATATGGTTGGAACTATTAAAAGATTATGCCATTGATATCTTGTTTTATCCCGAGAAAGAAAATGTAGTAGCTAATGTGTTAAGTCATAAATTAATGGCAAGAACTTATGGGCAATCTGTGGAAAGACAAGGAATAACTAAGGATCTATGTCAACTAGCTAGCTTGGGTGTTCGCGTTCTTGAATCTCCAAACAAAGGGGTTATTGTGCAACATGTAACAGAATCCTAATTAGTAATGGAAGTGAAAGAGAATCAGTACACTGATCCTATTCTATTATATCTTAAGGAGAATGTACAATAGGGTATGACAAAGGCATTTGAGCTTATGCAAGAGGGAGTACTTCGATGTCAATATAGATTGTGTATACCTAATGTAGATGAATTAAGACACAGGATTATGATGGATGCACATCATTCAAGATATTATGCCCATCCATGGTTAACCAAAATGTATCATGACTTGAAATAAATATATTGGTGGGGGGACATGAAGAAGAACATTGCAGAATTCGCGGCTCAATGTCCAAATTGTCAACAAGTAAATGTAGAGCACCAAAAGCCCGGAGGTTATATTCAGCGTATAGAACTTCCAATTTGGAAGTGGGACATGATCAACATGGATTTTGTCACTAGTTTTCCTCGCTCATTATGGAAGTTTGATTCAATATGGGTAATAGTTGACAGACTCATCAAATCAACACACTTATTGCCAGTGAAGACTACTTATACAGTTGAAGAGTATGCAAGGTTGTATATTAAAAAGATAGTTCGGCTACATAGAGTGCCAATCTCTATTATATCGGATAGGGGAGCTCAATTCGCTACAAATTTTTAGAAGTCATTTCAAAAGAGTTTGGGAACACAAGTGAATTTAACTACACCTATTAACCCTCAAATTGATAGTCAGGCAGAGCGTATAATTCAAACACTTAAGGATATGCTGCGAGCTTGTATATTAGACTTCAAAGGTTGTTGGGATGATCATTTGCCATTGATTGAGTTTGCATACAACAATACCTACCATTCAAATATTAAAATGGCACCTTATGAAGCTTTATATGGTAGAAAATATAGATCCCTAATTGGCTGGTTCGAAACAGGTGAAACTGGCTTATTTGGGCCAGACCTTGTACATTAAGCTATGGAAAAAGTCAAAGTGATACAGCAGCGGCTAGAAATAGCTCAAAGTAGACATAAATCATATGCTGATGTTAGAAGGAGAGGACTAGAATTTTATATAGGGGATTGGGTGTTCTTGAAGGTGTCACCAATGAAAGGGGTAATGAGGTTTGATAAAAAGGGAAAGTTGAGTCCACGCTATATAGGGCCATATAAGATTATTCAAAGAATTGGCCAAGTGGCATATGAGTTATAGCTACCACAAGAGCTTTCAACCATTTATCCGATGTTACACGTTTCAATGCTTCAGAAGTGCATAGGTGGCCCATCTCGTATTACTCCTACTGAAGATGTACAAGTTACGGGAGATCTCACTTATGAAGAAATACCCATTGCTATTCTGGATTGACAAGTTAAGAGGTTAAGAAATAAAGAGGTATCTTCTGTAAAAGTATTATAGAGGAACCAACAAATAGAAGAAGTTGCATGGAAAGCAAAAGAAGCAATGAAATTGAAGTATCCTCATCTCTTTCAGATCGAAAAGAAGGAAGAAAATGTGTAGTTGAGACGTTGACAAGTAGGTATAAGTCTATATGTATTATATGATTAACAGTAATACTAAATTATGCTTGAACATGTTTGGGCTGGATAACCATGGTAACATTCGAGGACGAATGTTTTAAGCGGGAAAGATGTAACAACCTGTATTACGCATATGCTTGTTCTATTCTTGTGATACTTGACATAGCCTTATATGACAGGTGAGGGACTATGTTTCTTATATAATTAATGTTGGTTTAAACTATCTCAAAAGGTGATGTGATGCCTTGTACATTTCTCCATGTGTACTGGAAGTTATAACTCCAACGGAAGAATTTAAACTCGAGACGGTAAGGTGGTAATTAAGATTAAAGTTGAAAGTTAAGTGCTAAGCTAAAGAAAAAGAGATTAATATTTAGAAAATGGAATAAAATAAGTGACTTGCTTGCTTGACTTAACCAAGCTAGTAGGTGACAAATAGGTGCATCACCTACTTTGACTAATTAACCAGTCCAAAGGACCAAGTAGGTGCATCACCTACTTGAGCTATATGGATCTAGTTAAAAAAGCCAAGGTTTATGGATCAAATTTGGGCCTATGCTAATGGAGTCACTTGAGGCCCAAACTAAGTTAAATAAAATGAAATTGAAATTAAAGCCTAAGAGACAAATTTGCCAAGGCCAAATGTATTTAAGCCCATAGCTTTTATAATACTTTTACTCGATAATGTTTTCAGCTATGGGTAACTATAGCATATTCATGCTTAAGTCTTAATTCTCAGAAACCACTCCCTTGGGACTTAACCCCAACCCATTTGATTGGTTTATATTACTATTGTACTATCGTAAACACTTGAATCAAAAGTTGTTTCTTGATTACGCAAACATCAAAATGGCGCCACTGTCGGGGAGTGGTGTTACTTGAGAATTTCGAGTTGAGTCGAATTGTGCTTTTGGTTGTCGTAGTTTACTTACTTAATATTTAGTTTTGTTTTGTGTGTTTGTGTGAATATTTCAGGAAGTATGAGTGTGAACGGTAGCAATGGCAGCCAAGTAGGCCATCAAGACGACATCAAAAATCTTAATGATGTAAATGAGCCTCATCATAATGAACCCCATCTCATGGGAGGTATTTGTGCCATTCGCTTGCCTCCTGCCGAAGGGAATGTTGTATTCCACATCACGGGCACTATGTTGCAACTCTTTCAACTGAAGGGGATGTTCAGTGGATTGGCTCATGAATACCCTCATGAGCACATTCGAAATTTCATGGATGTGTGCAGACCATTCTCCTACAAGAATATATCCCAAGAGTCATTTCATTTGCGGTTATTCCCTTTCTCTTTGATGGGAGAAGAATGCAAATGGTTAGATAAATTGCCACGCGACTCAATTACTTCATGGGAGGAGTTGGTCACCACATTTAATGTGCAATTTTTCCCTCCTGCAAAGATGATGACTCTTGGGGACAGTATCCAAAGCTTTAATCATTTGGAGGGCGAACCAATTCATGAGACATGGCTGCGATTCAAGAAGTTTGTGCTCCAATGCCCAACTCATGGCTTGCCTGACAACGTATTGCTGCAGTATTTCTGCCTGAGCCTAGACTCGGTGAACAAGGGTGTTGCTGACCAACTTTCTCTAGGAGGTTTGATGTAACTGCATTACGTAATAGTATTGGACGGCATAATCATACCCCAATAATTGAGGTTTTAGCTAGACATCATAAAAAGATAGAAAACATTACCAAATTGTGTTTCCATCAACTGGGTACGATTATTTTCATCTCTTCAAAGGTCTAAGATGAAGAATTTTCAACACCCACTTCCAATTTCTCAGAAATGGGAATCTTCAAATCTTCAAACCTGAGGAAATAATGTCTCAAAACTCAGTTCTAAGCTCTATAACTTGAAAACTGAACAATAATAAAAACTAGATAAAAATATCTCTATTCTCAATACTGGATACTAAACTAAAAATTCAAATATATATTTATAGTTGCCAAAAATGTGTTGCGAAGGACCATTCGGCGCAACAAGTTGAGATCGCCAATCTACTCGGTGATCCGCCCTTTGGTCAGTTCCATTGCCTTTTTTCTTTGGCCTTCAACAACTTCAAGATCTATAACGTCGGGTGATATAGCACTGCATCGCGAAACCATTCGGTGACTCGCCGACTACTGCTTTCTATCACTGACTTGATTTTCTCCTTTCGGGCTTGGCACACTAGAACATTAGGCGAGACCATGGCCATTTGGCCACTTGCCCAATGGTTTAGGCGATCCTCATGCCTTTTTTTCTTTGTTCTTTCAGCTGCCTTGTTCCTTTTTGCTCATTACTGTCCATGCTTTGTTCCTCAATCCAAATACGTGAAAATCAAGGATTTACATCAGTTATTGGTACAAAATATGCATTTGACGAAACTAAATCTATTAAAATAAAACTATAAATGAGTCCAACTCATGGACTCATCACTCATCACCCAAGATATTTTAGTAATTTGAAACTGGGAAAATTTTAAAAATTTTCTATGTCCCCACATCCTCGAACTACATATGGCCTAATTTCTCATGAAACCTGAGATATGTAGGCAACTCAGAAGACAGAGTTAGACCATAACTCCATAAGCATTTCTTGCGAAGTTGTTGCTAAAAGTATATTTTGGTGGTCGCCTAAAATTGAATTGTGTTAGTATTTCTTTGTTCACATCTTCTTTACTCTCCTCCATGGACAAAGAAAGGGGCAAGTTGTTGAAACCCAATTTTGGCTCTCCATATTTAAATAATTAAGCTTCAATAATAATAATAATAACATCAACAACAACAATAAAAATAATAATAGTAATAGTAATAATAATACCCTATGGTCCCGTATACTTTGATACGCAACCTAATTTGCAATTATCTCTTACTAATGTTAATATACTTGATGATTTAACATTAAATGTTAAAACGCATGGTTATAATTATGCGCCTGGTTTAGAACTCATTTATTTATCTTATATAATTTATTTCAAATTATTATCTACTTTGAATCGTAGATGTAAATTATATGATACATTTAATCAAACTATTTTGGTGGAAACCAATTTTGTAAGGTCCAAGGTCGCCACCAGGAGACCTATTAAATGGAAAGAAATTAGTTTCCCAACTAAATGGACTCTAAATTCGGTTATATACCCTAATCAATTAACAGATGTGGTTACTAATTCTAATTTCTCTCATATATCGTAACACCATGATGGGAGGATTTAAATGTAGTTTTCTAATAATAGCTATGCGCCTCATAGGCAGCCTTTTTATAATAATAGGTTGATGTCTTCTGTGAATCATAGTTATAATAAGCAGTCTTTGTCTAGTCGTAGACTTTTGCCTACTATTCATCATATTTCCCCGATTGAACCTATTTATAGTCCAGCCCGTGATCGTGATGCTTCTTTACATACTGCTGCATCTGATAGCAACTCGGTGGTAGAGAAGGTAATGATCAACTCTCGAACTAATATAGTTCAGGTGAATGATGATGTTTCTAATAAGGATATTCCTTCTATCTCCGAAATGGAGTTTGACCCCAACGATTCTTAATGATTCCACACCAACTTGATTTTAGCCCTGGTGCTCTAGCAAGAAAACATATTCAAAATGAAATTTTTGATGAAAATTTGAATTGGTTTAAAACTTGGTTCTTTGATTCTTATAGTAAACAAGATATGAATAGTAGCTCTCAAGAGTTTTATGAAACTTGTGCTTTACATAATCAAATTATGTATTTTGTTCCTTGGTTTATAACCACCTATTTACGTTTGTATATTAATGTTATTGAAAGGACATATAAAGATGCTAGTGGTAATATTACAAAAGCCATCTACCCTCCTCAGTTAACTTTTGTTTTGCCAAATAATATAGGTATTACCTTCTCGACATTTCAAATATTCATTAAAGAAGACATTGCTTCTATCAGTATTGCTGAAATTAATAAACTTACTACTTAAAATAATTATTTGAGTCTTTATGTCAAAGTTTTGGGCGAGAATATTAGCTCTTTGGACAAAAAACTTGATTATTTAACTATTTTGATAAAATATTTATAGATTGATATAACTAAGACAAATCTTGCTTCTACTTCTGAAGGAAAACATGAGGTCATTCTAACTCATTTTCAAAGGCCTCCTGAAATTCAAGGTTTTAAATTTGGTTCTTTAAATGATTTGGAAGAATTTCTTCATAAAAAGTTTTCTGATTTAGATTTTAAAAAGCTTATTGATAAAAAAACTTTCTAGTTTGAAATTTAAGCCTATTGATTTATCGCTAGATTTTGCAGATAAAATGGAATCTACATGTGATTATAAAAATTAGGTTTCTTCGGAGTTTAATAAACTCAGGGGATATCCTACAAAAAATAGTGGTTATGCTACCAAACTGAGTATGAATACTTAATATTATCCCTGTCCTACCCCTCAAGAAGTTCTAATTGAAGAACGAGATTGGAATCAGACAAATACGTCTTATAGTGGTTCCGAAATTTATGAATGGAATCTTGATGGTTTAACTATAGACAATTAACTATTCATATTAATAGAATGCTTATGTATGCAAGTATTTGTAAGAGTGTTAAAAACACATATAGGACTATTTGCAAAATGATTGTTGCAGATTTTACTGGCAAACTTCGAGGCCGGCGGGATAACTATCTAAATATGGAAGAAAAGGCCTCCATTATAAATGCGGTGGCTACTGACGATGCTGTTGATATTCTGGGCATGGCTCTAGTTAGAAACAGAGAAGATGTTGTTTATAACCTTGTCCTCACCATATTAGAACATTTTAATGGTAGATTTACCAATCAGTATGAGATTGTCTGTATTATCCTTAAGGGTTTACGATGTCAGACCTAAGGACATTTCAGATGGTACAAAGACACCTTCCTTAGTAGGGTTATAGAATTACCCAAAAATAAAGTTGAGTATTGGAAAGCTAAATTTATAGATAGCCTTCCTCCTTTATTTGCCGAAAGAGTTTGTAAAGCTCTCAGCGGATGTCTTGGTGAATTCACTTATAAGGATTATACTTATGGAAAGATAATCGAAACTTCCACAGAAGAAGGTTTGAACTTGTGCAACAAACTGTAGATGGCCAGAAAGATTAAAATGGATAAGTTTAAGGAAATATGTCAATTGGGAGATTTTTGCACCCAATTCGGTCTACCTGATCCATCTGCTAAAGGCAGCAATAAGAGCAGGTATTATAAGTCCTTCAGAACCAAAGGTTCCCATAAGAAAAGGAAATCTAGACGAAGTTCCAAAGAAGAACGCGAAGCCAGAAAGAGCTCCCGTAAATCTCATAGATTTACCAAAAATAGATCGAGAAGAGATCTTTCTAAAGTTAAATGTTATAAGTGTGGATAACTTGGTAATATTTCCCCTAATTTTAAATTGAATAAATTGAATAACTTGGAACTTAATGGATAAAAATATGAGAAGATTTGTGAATTGTTATACACCCTAGATTCTGACGACGATTACGAATCTGATTCAGGTTCTGATATTGAATTCCTTGATTTATTCGATAACAATAGAAATTGTGAAAAACCTTGAACTACCTGCCAAGGTAATACTTGCAACTGGGAATGTGATAAAATTTATAAACTTCAATCGTAATTTCAAGATTTCTATATGAATACAATCACTTCTGATAATGTGCTAAGCTTTTAAAAGAAGTTACTAATAGCATGCTTCATGAAAAAATAATTAATCTGGCTACTTCTAATGAAGGTAGTTCAAGTTCTTCTAAACCATTTGAAATCAAAAAGAATGATTTAAATGTTTTTGAATATTCTGCACCATACTATTTAAAAGAGGTTGATGATCATCTTATAAAAAGAAATGCTTTCCTGAAAAAAGATTCTTCTTTCAATGATTTAAAGATTGAAATTGAGAACTTAAGAAGAGAGATTAAATCTCTTAAGAAAAATCAATTGATTTGTGATCATAGAATTACTAAGATTGAGATGTATAATTCTAAAGATAAGTTTTCCAAAATTAAAGTTATTTTTGAAAATCATGTTGAAAAATAACCTATTAATCTTGAACCTAAACAAAATATGTTTTTGGGAATGATGGAAATTATCACTGCTCATAAATCATATGTTAAATGTACTATTATGATTGATAACAATTTTTCGATTACTAACATTGCCATGATTGATAGTGGTGCAGATGTTAGTTATATTTAGGAGGGCTTAGTGCCTACGAAATATTTTCAAAAAACTACTTGTTTGGTAAAGTTTGCATTAGAACATGCTTTAGATATAAAGTATAAATTGCCCATTGCAAAAATTTGCTAGAATAAAGTGTGCATTCCTCATTTCTTCTTTCTCATCAAGAACCAATTATATCCTCCAATCATACTTGGAACCTCATTTATAAATGCTATTTATCCTTTTACAGGTATTGACTTAAAAGGATTTTATGCCACTTATAAAGAAAATGAAATAACTTATTCTTTGTTACAGATCCAGTAAACAGAGATATTAATTCATTGATTAATATGAAACAAAATCATATGGATTCTTTACAATTGAAATTATTCAGTATGAATATTTTTTATCCTCTTAAATTTGCTAATGTAAAGGAAAAAATTAAATTGATTTCCGAGTAGATTGTTGTTGATATTTGTGCAGATCACCCCAGTGTTTTGTGGAATACAAAGAAGCACCTTGTAACTCTTTTTTATGAAGAAGGCTTTTATGAGGATGATATCCCTACTATATCTCAGCCCTGCCAAATGAACGTTGAATTAGTAGAGTTTTGCAAAAATGAGATTGATAATTACAAACGAGTTTGATTAAATCTTCTAAATCCCCATTCTCTTGCACTACCTTTTATGTGAATAATGCTGCTGAAAGGGAACGAGGTTTCTCCAGATTGGTTATTAATTATAAACCTTTAAACAAGTGTTTAAAATGGATTAGGTATCCTATTCCAAAGAAAGGAGATTTACTTTCCAGATTATATGATTCTAATATATTTTCAAAATTTGATTTAAAATCAGGTTATTGGCAGATCCAACTACTTAAAGAGCATGATTATAGAACAACTTTTAATGTTCAATTTGGTCAATATAAATGGAATGTTATGCCTTTTGGTTTGAAAAATTCCCCATCTGAATTTCAGAAAATCATGAATGATATGTTAAAACCATATATGGATTTTATTATTGTATACATTGATGATATTTTAGTATTTTCTAAAACATTTGAAATACATATTCGGCCCCTTGATATTTTTAACAAAATTGTGATACAAAATGGTTTGGTTATCTCAAAACCCGGAATGAGTTTATTCCAAACAGATGTTCTATTTCTAGGACTTCATATTTGTCAAGGAAGAGTCACTACTATTCAAAGAGTTATTGACTTTGCGTCAAAGTTTCCCGATGTTATCACCGATAGGACGTAATTGCTAAGGTTTCTGGGAAGTTTAAATTACATATCTCTATTCTATAAAAATCTTTCTCGAGATTTGGCCCCTTAATATGTCAGGCTGAAGAATAATTATAAATCTCCCTGGACTGATAGTCATACCACTTTGGTAATGGATATGAAGCTTCGAGTGCAATCTTTACCTTGCTTAGCCCTGGCCAACCCTGTTTGGCAAAAAATTGTTGAGACGGATGCATCTAATGTTGTTTATAGTGGAATTTAAAAGTAAATAAATCGACATGATAAGAATTAATATCTAATTAGATTTCATTCTAAAAGATGGAATGACGCCCAAAAGAAATATGCTATTGTGGCCTATGAGATGTTAACTATCGTCAAATGTGTACTAATGTTTCAGGATGATTTATACAATCAAAAGTTTTTGATAAAAACTGATGCTCAATGCGACAAATTTATGTCTGATAATGACTTCAAGCATGATGCTTCATAATCAATATTTGCAAGGTGCCAAGCTCAATTAGCCCATTTTGATTTTGAGATCCAATATAAAAAGGGAGTTGATAATTCTTTACCAGATTTCTTATCCACAGAATACCTACAATAAAATGTTTTTCGAAGCCTTTTTTGATGATAAAATTCTCATTACTATCCTCAAAGTACCTGTATTACCTAGAGATCTGAAAGGTCTTATTATTGAAAATATTATTGATAATATTCTAAAAGATGATTTAGAAGATTTTCTTATGATTGATTACTCAAAAGAATATCTGACCGATTATTCCGATTATTAATCTGAATGACCAAAGATTGTTATGTTTGCAGGATGGATCCACCATGGAATCATACTAAAGGCAGGGGTAGGGGAAGATCTTCCCAGGGACCGCCATACAGATCCACAACCAATTCACAATCTAATTGAGGATATTCACACATATCCTCATCAAATTCCCTAGTCATACAAATGGGAAGACGGACTTTGATAAATAAGAAGATCTCTTCCCAGGAAGAATCTTCATCCACTTCAACACAAATGGTTAATTTGGAAAATATTTCAAAAGACAGTTCGTTATACGGCACCATGCAGGAATACCTAGCTACTCAAAAGCAAAAGGATACTTTTGATTCTGCCACAAAAGAAGATACTGATGATATCAAGCCCTATGAAAAATTATAGAAAAAAGAAATGATATTTCTTTTACAAAATTCTAATTTTCAGCGAAAAGATGAACCTTGGAAGATACTCCAAAGTTACTTAATAAACGAATTATATTATCTAGGGAGAGTCACATAAAACTAGATCATATTATGAAGAATTCTTGATAAGCTCGGGAAGTGACTTCAGCACTTCTTTGTAACATGTTATAGGCGCCATGAGAAAGTTTATAACTTCTCAAAAATCATTATTAAACAGGTTATATCTGTTGAAGACTGGAGTATTTCGACCATGAAAGAGAGGCAGATAAGCCTCAGTAATACTAGAATGAATTTCATGTATTGGGATTATGTCCAAGCATTTGATAAAATGCTCTATTATAACAATGATAAACATAAACACATTTGGTTCATAAAAGTGTTCTCAAAGATATTTATAGAGCCAATTCCAAATTGGTTTATAAATTGGTGGTCATACCACTGTCCTACAAAAGTGTCACCCGACTTAAACAAATTGTATCATGCAGATCATATCTGTTAGTTAGAAAAGATAGATCAAATGAATTTCTTCATCGAATTTTCAATACCATGGATTCACAAATGGATTGTTGAAGTAGGTTTCACAGAGGAAAATATTCCTTACCTATATAGGACCTATTACAATAACTTTGGGGACAAACTAATGAAATAAGATTCCAAAACAAAACGATTGATTGGCCAGGAGCTTTTGGATACCATTAGTGAAAGAATCAATGAATATAATATAATTCCTCAAAAGGGAATTATTGACAATAACTCAAAAAGGCATATTGCTAGAATAATCTCCTTTCAAGATGGAGATAGTGAAAACATGATTAATGCCTATCTAGAAGAAGTAAAAAGAAATCTACTTCAAACCATAACTCAGAGCAATGAATTGGACACTTTAATGCGAAGTGAGACAAGTAGTGATGATATCGCAGAAGAGTCGCAGCAGGCTAAAATAGACAATATATTGTCTACCACTGAACTGCAAGATGCAAAAAAATTCTTGCAGCAAATGAAGGCCATGCAAAATGGACATGGAAAAGAAAAGACATAAAAGATAAATATGACACAATAAAAGTTTTAGCCCACTCAACACGACATACACTGTTGCCCGGAGCTCACTCAACAGTAGAAAGACTGTTCATTAATAGTAGATATACTGGTTAGGGACCCAGATAGTAAGACCCCTTTAACTGTGTATAGATTCCTTCTGTCTTTATTTTTGTTTATTTAAGCCTTAGTTTTTCTTAGAAAGAGGGTATCAGAAAAATAATCACTCTCTTTTAGACAGTTGTAAAATATTTGTAAAGACATCTCTTTGTAAGCACTGTTCTGATTTTCAATTCTAAATAAAAGTCCGATCAGTTCTTAACATGTTGGAATTTGGTGGTGACCATCTTTCTAAGGTAATTTTCTCTTTTTGTCTTTCTTTTAGCTCTGTCTCTCCTAGCCAAGACTATGTCCAGCTAGAAACCTCATATCTATGTTGAATAACTAACTTCTCTCCTATATATACCATGAACGATCTAAGCTTTATTAATAAGAAGTATGTATTAGATTGTTGGTAGACCTTTTGCTCAGGTAAAATAACACCATGCAGTCCGAGAAGCAATATAAACATTCTCGTATATTTCAATTCCTATGCAGACGGACTACCGCTAGTTTAAGGATGTTGAATTGCTAGATCTCTGACTGGGTGGAATACCGCCAGGTCTTCAATCCTGTAAATCTGATATCAGAGCCTAGAACTTTCATGGTGTATACGATATTGAGGTGAACTATTCGACATGGATATGATCTTTGCCTTATGGATATGGGAGAAACTTGTACTAAAAGTACCAGACTTGAAGAGGTCGATGTACCTCAAAATCTTGATTTGTTAAACAAATGGAATATTCTAAAGTCTCGATAAAAACTATTTATGATTATGGTTGGTTTGATAAACTGTCCTCTAAACAATTGATAAAAGTATACTGACCAATATTTAGATTTAAATTCGTCTAAACAAACTATTTGTTTACTAAACGAGCGTGCTATTCATTTTTATAAAAATCGATATAACTACCTACATATTGGTATGGCGAAAATTGCTTTTAAGCCTTTAACTCTTAAAGGGTTACCTGAAACCTTTTTGGCAGCTTTAAGAGATTCTAGAAATTTAAATTTTAGATAGTCTCTCATGGGTTCGATTGAATCTACGGTGGCCTATGGTTCAGTATACTTTAAAATGTAACCTAATTTGCAGTTATCTCTTACTGATTTTAAGAAAATTCATTTTTTAACATTAAAAGTTAAAACGCATGGTTAGAATTATATGCTTGGTTCAGAACTCATTAGTTTGTCTTATAGAATTTATTTCAAATTATTATCTATTTCAATCCTAGATGTAAATTATATGATACATTTGATCAAACTATTTTGGTAGAAGCCAATTTTGAAAGGTCCAAGGTCACCACTAGGAGATCTATTAAGTGGGAAGAAATTAATTTCCCAACTACATGGACTCTAAATTGGGTTATATACCCTAATCAGTTAACTGATGCGATTACTAATTCTGATTTTTCTCATATATCGCAAAATCTTGATGGGAGGATTTTTATGCAGTTTGTTAATAACAGTTATGCGCCTCATAGGCAGTCTTTTTCTAATAACAAGATTGATGTCTTCTGTGAATCACAGTTATAAACAATCTTCGTCTAATTGTAGACTTTTGCCTGCTATTCATCATATTTCTCCTGTTGAACCTATTTATGGTCCAGCCCGAGATCGTACTGCTTCTTTATATACTATTGCATCTGATAGCAATTTGGTGGTAGAGAAGGTACATATCGACCCTCGAACTAATATAGTTCAGGTGAATGATGATGTTTCTGATAAGGATATTCCTTTTGTCTTCGAAATGGAGTTTGACCCCAATGATTCCTAATGTTTTCAAACCAACTTTATTTTACCCCAGGCTCTTTAGAAAGAAAACATATTCAGAAAAACTTTTTTTTGATGAAAATTGGAATCAGTTTAAAACTTGGTTCTTTGATTCTTATATTAAAGAAGATAATAACAGTATCTCTCAAGAGTTTTATGAAATTTGTGCTTTACATAATCAAATAATGTGTTTTGTTCCTTGGTTTATAACCACCAATTTACCTTTGTATATTAATGTTATTGATAGGACTTATAAAGATGATAGTGGTAATCTTACAAAAGCCATCTACCCTCCTCAGTCATCTTTTGTTTTGCCAAATAATAGCGGTATTACTTTCTCGGCATTTTAAAAATTCACTGAAGAACATATTGCTTCTATCAGTATTGCTAAAATTAATAAACTTACTACTTAAAATAATTATTTGAGTTTTTATGTTAAAGTTTTGTGCGAGCATATTAGCTCTTTGGATAAAAAACTTGATGATTTAACTATTTTAATAAGAGATATAACAGCTGACATAGCTAAGACTAATATTGCTTCTACTTCTGAAGGAAAACCCGAGGTTGTTCTAACACATGTTCAAACACCTCCTGCAATTTAAGATTTTAAATTTGGATCTTTAAATGATTTGGAAGAACTTGTTGATAAAAAGTTTTCTGATTTAGATTTTAAAGAGCTTATTGACAAAAGGCTTTCTAGTTTAAAATTTAAGCTTATTGATTTATCGCAAGATTTTTTAGATAAAATGGAAACTACAGGTGATTTAAAAAACCAGGTTTCTTCGGAGTTTAATAAACTCATGGGATATCCTAGAAAAAATAGTGGTTATGCTACCGAAGTGATTATGAATATTTATTATTATCCCCGTCCTACTCCTCAAGATGTTCTAATTGAAGAACGAGACTGGAATCAGACTAATATGTCTCATAGTGGTTCCAAAATTTATGACTGGAATCTTGATGGTTTGACTGATAGACAGTTAACTATTCTTGTTCATTGAATGTTCATGTATGCAACTAGTTGTAAGAGTGTTAAAAACAAAGATAGGACTATTTGCAAAATGATTGTTGCAGGTTTTACTAGCCAACTTCAAGGCTGGTAGGATAACTATCTGAATATGGAAGAAAAAGCCTCCATTATAAATGTCGTGGCTTTTGATGATGGTTTTTATAATTTGGGCATGGCTTTTGTTAGAAACAGAGAAGATGTTATTTATACCCTTGTCCTCACCATATTAAAACATTTTAATGGTAGATTTACCAATCAGCATGAGACTGTTCGTACTCTTCTTAACGGTCTAAGATGCCAGACCTTAGGACATTTTAGATGGTACAAGGACACCTTCCTTAGTAGGGTTATGTAATTACCTAAAAATAAAGTTGAGTATTGGAAAGCTAAATTTATAGATGGCCTTCCCCCTTTATTTGCCAAAATAGTTCATAAAGCTCTAAGAGGAAGTCTTGGTGAAATCCCTTATAAGGATTGTACTTATAGAAAGATTATAGGAACTTGCACAAAACAAGGTTTGAACTTGTGCAACAAACTGCAGATGGCCAGACAACTTAAGATGGAGTTCGGTCTACCCGATTCTTCTGCTAAAAGCAGCAATAAGAGTAGGTATTATAAGTTCTCTAGAACCAAAGGTTCCTATAAGAAAAGGAGAACCAGATGAAGGTCCAAAGAAGAATGTGAAGCTAGAAAGAGGTCCCGTAAATCTCATAGATATACCAAAGATAGATCAGGAAGAGACCTTTCTAAGGTTAAATGTTACAAGTGTGGACAACTTGGTCATATTGCCCCTTATTACAAATTGAATAAGTTGAAAACCTTGGAACTTGATGGAGAAACATACGAGAAGATTTAGGGATTGTTATACACCCTAGATTCTGACAACGATTACGAATCCGATTGAAGTTCTGATATGGAATTGCTTGATTTATAAATAAAAACTGTTATAACCCTTGCACTACCTGCCAAGGTAATACTTACAACTGTGAAGATGATGAAATTTATAAATTTTAATCGCAATTTCAAGATTTCAATATGAATACAATCACTTCTGATAATGTAATTGAGCTTTTAAAAGTAATTACTGATAGCAACTTTCGTGAGAAAATCAATAATCTTGCTACTTCTAACGAAGCTAGTTCAAGTTGTTCTAAACCATTTGAAAACAAAAAGAATGAATTAAATGATTTTGCATATTCCACACCTTACTTTTTAAAAGAGGTTGATGATCGTCTTACAAAAAGAAATGTTTTTCTAGAAAAAGATTCTTCTTTCAATGATATAAAGATTGATATTGGGAATTTAAAAAGAGGGATTAAATCTCTTAAGCAAAATCAACTAATTGTGATCATACTATTACTTAGATTGAGATGCATAATTCTGAAGACAGGTTTTCCAAAAATAAAGGTATTTCTGAAAATAATGTTGAAAAAGAACCTATTAATATTGACCCTAAACAAGATATGCTTTCGAGCCTGATGGAGATTATTACTGTTCAAAAATGGTATGTTAAATGTACTATTTTGACTGATAACAATTTTTTGATTAGTAACATTGACATGATTGATAGTGTTGCAGATGTTAGCTATATTCAGGAAAGCCTAGTGCTAATGAAATATTTTCAAAAAACTACTCATTCGGTCAAGTCTGCTTTAGGACATGCTTTAGATATAAGGTATATATTGCCCAACACAAAAATTTGTCAAAATAAAGTCTGCATTCCTAATTTCTTCTTTCTCATCAAGAATCAATTATATCCTCTAATCATACTTGGAACCCCGCTTATAAATGCTATTTTTCTTTTTACAGGTATTGACTCAAAAGGATTTTCTGCCACTTATAAAGATATTGAAATAACTTATTATTTTGTTACAGATCCAGTAATTAGAGATATTAATGTGTTGATTAATATGAAACACAATCATATGGATTCTTTACAATTGGATTATTCAGTATGAATATTTTTTATTCTCTAAAATCTGCTAAAGTAAAGGAAAAATTAAATTGATTTCCGAGAAGATTGTCGTTGATAGTACCTTTTGGAATAGAAAGAAGCACATTGTAACTCTTCCGTATGAAGAAGTATTTTTTGAGGATGATATCCCACTAAATCTCGGTCTGGTCAAATGAATGGTGAGTTAGTAGAGTTTTGCAAAAATGAGATTGATAATCTCATACAAAAGGGTTTGATTAAACCTTCTAAATCCCCAAGGTCTTGCATTGCCTTTTATTTGAATAATGCTGCTGAAAGGGAATGAGGTGTCCCCAGACTGGTTATTAATTATAAACCTTTAAATAAATATATAAAATGGATTAGGTATCCTATTCTAAACAAAAGAGATTTACTTTCCAGATTATATGATGTTGATATATTTTCAAAATCTGATTTAAAATCAAGTTATTGACAGATCCAAATATTTAAAGATCATGCTTATAGAACAACTTTTAGTGTTCCATTTGGTCAATATGAATGTACTGTTATGCCTTTTGGTTTGAAAAATGCCCCATTTGAATCTCAGAAAATCATGAATGATATTTTTAATTCATATTTGGATTTTATTATTGTCTACATTGATAATATTTTAGTATTTTCTAAAACATTTCAAATGTATGTTAGGAACCTTGATATTATTAAGAAAATTATGATACAAAATGGTTTTGTTATCTCAAAACCCGGAATGAGTTTATTCCAAACAGATATTCGATTTCTAGGACATCAGAATTTTGAAGAGAAAGTAACTCTTATTCAAAGAGCTACTGAATTTACATCAAAGATTTCTGATGTTATCATCAATAGGACGCAATTGCAAAGGTTTTTGGGAAGTTTAAATTACATATCCCTATTTTATAAAAATCTTTCTCAAGATTTGGCCCCTTTATATGATAGGCTGAAGAAAAATTATAAATTTCCTTGGAGTGATAGTCCTACCACTATGGTAAAGGATATCAAGCTTCAAGTGCAATCTTTACCTTGCTTAGCCCTGGCCAACCTTGATTGGCAAAAAATTATTGAGACGGATGCATCTAATATTGGTTATGGTGGGATTTTAAAGTAAATAAGTTCCCATGATAAGAATGAATATCTAATTAGATTTCATTCTGGAAAATAGAATGAGGCCGAGAAGAAATATGCTACTGTGGCCCATGAGATGTTAACTATCGTCAAGTGTGTATCAAAGTTTCAGGATGATTTATACAATCAAAAGTTTTTGATAAAAACTGATGCTCAATTCGTCAAATTTATGTTTGACAAAGATTTCAAGCATGATGCTTCAAAATTAATATTTTCAAGGTGGCAAGCTGAATTAGCCCCTTTTTATTTTGAGATTCAATATAAAAAGGGAGTTGATAATTCTTTAATGGATTTCTTATCCAGAGAATACCTTCAATAAAATGTTTTTCGAAACATTTTTTGATGATAAAACTCTCATTACTATTCTCAAGGTACTTGTATTACCTAGAGATCTGAAAGGTCTTATTATTGAAACTATTATTGATGATATTCTGAAAGAAGATTCTGAATATTTTCTTATACTTGATTACTCAGAAGAATATCTGACCGATTATTATTCTGGATGACTAAAGATTGTTATGTTTATAGGATGGATCTACCATGGATTCATACTAAAGGCATGGGAAGGGGAAGATCAGCCCCAGGAAAATCATCCCAAGGACCATCTTACGGATCCATGGCCAATTCACAACTTATCAAGGATTGTCATATAGATCCTCATCAAATTTCCTAGCTATACAAATGGGAAGGAGGACTTTGATTAATAAGAAGATTTATTCCCAAGATGAATCTTCATCAAGTTCGAAGAAATTGGTTAATTTGGAAGATATTTCAAAAGATATTCCATTTTATGCTCAGAAATGATATTTCTTTTATAGAATTCTGAACTTCAGAGAAAAGATAAACCTTGGAAGATGTTCCAAATGTACCTAATCAATGGATTATATTATCCGGGTGATTCATACAAAACTCATCATATTATGAAGAAACCTTCATAATCTCAGGAAGTGCAGAACTTTAGCACTTTTCCGGTACAGGCTATATGCCACATAAGAACATTTATAACTTCTGAAAATCATTATTAAACAGGTCATATGTGTTGAAGTCTGGGGTATTTCTACCATGAAGGAGAGGCAGATAAGCCTCAACAATACTCAAATGAATTTCACGTATTGGGATTATATCCAAGCATTTTATAAAGTGCTTTATTATAATAATGATAAACATAAACACACTTGGTTCATAAAGATGTGCACGAAGATTTTTATGGAGCCAATTCCAAATTGGTTCATAAATTAGTGGTCATACCACGGTCCTACAGTTCAAATTCTACCTGAACAATTCCTCAAATTATACAAGGAATGGACAAAAGTGTCAATGGACTTAAACAAATTGTATCATGCAGATCATATCTGCTAGTTAGAAAAAATAGACAAAATCTGTTTCTTTATTGAGTTTTTGATACCGTGGATTCACAAATGGAACTTTTACAATAATTTTTGGGACAAACTAATGAAACAAGATCCCAAAACCAAGCAATTAATTGGTTAAGAGCTTTTGGATATCACTAGTGAAAGGATCAACAAATATAATAAAATTCTTCAGAAAGGAATTATTGACGATAACTCTGTAATTTAGCCAATCCACACATTCCACGTAGGAACCACATGGATTGTGATTTTTTAGCTTCAATCTCGCCCCTATGATCTAATCTAACGGGTTTAATTAATTCATCCTTTTACTATATATATATATATATATATATTATTTTAAATATTATTATTATTATTATTATTTCTAAAACTCTTTAATTTATTAATCGTTGATCAAACGATCGGACGACCCAAATTAATCAATGACTTTTCTTCCCCCACCCCCCTTAAAGAATCCAACGTCTTCTTCCTTTCCCAGAAAGGAAAAGAAACACCTCTGAACTCTTTCTTCTCCCCAGGCTGTGTCCCTTCACTCTTCACCTTTTTAGACCCCTACCGCTGCCCTATCCTCGTTCCATTCCTAGAAATCACACTGCCCACGCTTCTTCTTCAAACCTCCTATGCTACTTCCACATGGTCACCCCACGTCCTCTCTCATTACCTCTGTCAGAAAATGGATATGGGCCGCAAAAAAGTGTCAATTTCCAGCGGTTCCTTGCTATATGACTCCATTAATCACTCACCCCTTTCTAATCAATCCAAAGAAGTAGGATTTTCTAGAGATGTTCTTCTCCTTCATCGTTTCTTGTTCTGTTTCCTCTAAGATTTGCTTTATTTGAATTCTTGGATCCCAATTTGGCTATAAAAAGGAATGTATTTGGTTCTCATTAGGATCATCCAACAAAATGAATGAAAAAGATCAAGCAAAAATCCAGAAATGATCAAAAAAATTGATTCGACAATTAGCTGAATTGTTTCTCTTTTCATTAGGTTTCTACTTCTTGAGTTTGAGTCCGAAAAATGAGTTCGAATTCAGAATCCTTGACCTCAAAGCCCCTGTTTGTTACCACCAAAAAGGTACCATACCTTGCCCATATTTTTGTTCAAACTCCAGTTGTTGTTTTTGGTTAATTTTTGACAATTAAAAAATGGGTTGATAATCTATTTGTCTGTCATGACTGAGACCGTCGTGAGTCGCACCCACACTAACCCTCTAGTGGGAGAACCGTTACTACAACCCAACTAACCAAATTAATGAAAATTAAAGAATTTAGAGATATGAAAGCAAGTTTAAATGTCTAAAGGAAAAATAGGGATTTCCCATAAACTCCGATGTCTAACAAAGCAATTGCGGAAAAAATACCTAGAACCTTAAAGTCAATGTACCAAAACATCTAAAGTTAACTAGTACCACATTATCTAAAGTACTAGTCTATGTCCGAAAGAGTGGACTAAACAATAGAGAACCCATTGAAGCCTGAATGAACTGATTTACCCTTGAATCTGATGTTGATCAGTGATCTCCTAAGCGAGGTCTGTTAGTAGCCACCTGAAGATGCCCTGTACTTAATAAAGAAAGCGCAAGTGTAGAATCAGTACACACTCACATTGTACTGGTAGGATAATGCGGCTATTAGAGTAAGTGAAGCATATACAAGTAATAACAACATTGTAAAACAAGCATATACCTAACATATACAATATTAGTCATCATTTCAATTCATTCAATGTACAAGTCCACATTCTCAATAATACACATTTATTACAAGTAAAGGGTGCTCTCACGGATTCCATACCCAAACTGTTAGTTTGCCAGCTTGTGACACCCATTCCAAGTTAGTGTGTTGGATTCTGACACCCATTCCAATATGTATGTTGTTACATGACATTTGATCGTAGTTAGTGTGTCGGAACATGACACCCGTTCCATTCAACATGCCACAATCACAGTCACAATCACAGTGTACATTCTCATAATCATACAATCAACTGTTGATTCATGGCTTGCAATCATTTATTCATACTCATTTACATTAAGTGTGATCAATAGTGCAACATTCGCAAACATACAAGCATTATAGTGAATCATATACCAACATACATCACACAAACATGGAATCAAAACCATCACCTACCTCGAACAAAGCTTGAATCCTTCTAAGAAACTTAATTCCTCCATTTCCATATTTTTCTGCTTGTTTTTAGTCTATAAACAGTTAATATAATGCGAGCACTAATAATTATGGTGTAATTTACCCGGATTATGACAAACACAATAACCCAAGACCCAAGACCCAACTTATGATCCTAATACCCAAATTAGGGTTTGTTACGCCATAATTCCCAGATCAAAACTTTCCCCCAACAATAATTACCTAAGAAACTAAGTTCTACAAGTCAAAATATGGATTAGGGGAGTAAAATCCTTACTTTTAGTGCTAGACGAGGTGGAATGCTGTCAAGAACTTGCCCTGGGTCGTCCTTAGCCTCAAAAATGAAACTTGCATAATAATAACATTTTTGGGGTTTATTTCTGACTTAAGTCGCATCAGTCCCGCTGTGGCGGGACTCATCCCTCTACAGCAACGCCGCCCAGGCAGGAATAAACCCGCCCCAATAGTTTGTACAGAGACAGAAAGTCGAATTCAGAGTTTCAAACCACCATTTCATAACACACCTTCAACCCATGACAGTTAAAAAATACTCGTTCATGCTAAGATCAGTTTCAAGAATTCTACTCACCAGAATTTGATTCTATAAAGTCATACGAGTTCTTTAAGGTCTTAGCTATCTACTCATGTGATAAAATTCATAATTAGATCTCTCATTCGTTACTATATTTTCCTAGACCTCAATGACTCCGATTTTGTCCAAATTCGGACTAGGTTAGGAAATTCTAAGCCCCAAATCTTTCCCCAATGGCTTTTCCCAAACGACGAAATAAAGTCTTTACTATAGATACTAATTTACCCATCACTCATCCCCGAGTGATCAATTTATGAAATATTGGCTAAAGTAAGGGTAGAGCAGTACCTCAATCATTGAATAACTGGGGATACTTGTCTTGCGTGTCGTTGTTGGTCTCCACCGTAACTTCCTCGATCGAACGTTGCTTCCATTGACCTTTCATAGACTTAATCTCCTTAATACTCAGCTTCCAGACATCACGATCAAGAATTGCAATCAGTTCGTCCTCATGCTGAAGGTCTTTATATAACACAACTAAATCCCATTTTATGATGTAATCCCTGTCACCATGATACTTATTCAACATGGATATATGAAATATCGGATGAACTCCCGATAAGTTACGAGGTAAAGCCAACTTATACGCCACTGGCCCTACATGGTCAAGAACTTCAAATGATACAATGTATTGAGGACTATGCTTGCCCTTCTTGCTGAATCTCATCACCCTTTTCATGGGTGATACCTTAAGAAGAATATTCTCACTAGTCTGACATGCCATGTCTCTTACCTTAAGGTTTGCATAGTTTTTCTGTCTACTTTGGGCTGCTAGGAGCTTAGCTTGGATAGTTCTTACCTTATCTTGAGCATCCCTCACCAAGTCATCCCCCAAAGGTTTCACATATATTGCCTAAAACCAACCTATGGGTAATCTACATCCATTCCCATAAAGTGCCTCAAATTGTGGAATATCAATGATGGAGTTGTAACTATTATTATAGGAGAACTCACACAAAGGTAGGAACTTATCCCAATGTCCTCTAAAGTCAATCACATATGATGTCAACATGTCCTCAAACACTTAAATAGTCTTCTCCGACTGCCCATCTATTTGCGGATGGAAGGCTATGCTAAAAGTGAGTTGTTTACCCAACTCCTCATGCAATTTTTCCAAAAACTTGGATGTGAACTGTGTACCACAGTCTGAGATGATAAAAAGGGTCACCCCGTGCAACCTTACTATCTCTTTTACATATACCTTAGCCAATTGTTGTGTTCTTTCTAAGCTTATTCAAATTCTCATCCTCAATCTATTTGGCCTTGATCTCCTAAATGAAGGTGGCCCTAACTTCAATGTTAGCTAACACCCCACCTTTTTCTGAGATGCCCAACTGCATGAACTTACATTCCAAGGTTTGAATTTTTTAGCCAAAGGTCTCTTGGTCACACCCAAGTAAGCTAGACTACCTATACTCGCCGCCTTCCGGCTTAATAAGACTACCACCATGTTAGCCTTGCCCGGATGATATTAAATGGTCACATCATTATCCTTGAGTAACGCCATCAACCTTCCCTGTCTCTAATTATGATTCTTTTTACTAAATACATGTTGTAGACTACGATGATTAGTAAACACCTCACACTTGACACCATAAAGGTAATGCCGCCAGATCTTAAGAGCAAACACTACCGCTGCCAACTCTAAATCATGCGTTAGATAATGCGTAAGCTATGACATTCTTATCCTGCATCAACAACACACCCAAACTTGAATATGAAGCGTCACAATAAATAATAAAATCTTAACCTTCATCCGATAGTACCAGAATAGGTGATATGGTCAAGAGTGTCTTCAACCTTTGAAAGCTCTCCTAAAAATTTTCAGTCCACTAAAAAGGTACCGCCTTTTTGGTCAACCTTATCTACTACATGGCAATAGAAGCAAAATTCTTGATGAACCTAAGATTAATAGCTAGCAAGCCCCACAAAAGTCCCAACTTTAGTCAGAAAGTTAGGCCGGACCCAATTCTCAACCGCTTCAATCTTTTGGGGATCTACCATTACCTCCTCCTTTGAAACTTCATGCCTTAAAAAGGCAACTGAAGTCAACAGAAATTCACACTTAGAAAATTTTGCATACAACTTTTGTTTCCCAGGAACACCCAGAACAATACGAAGATGGTTAGCATGCTCTTCCTTACGTTTTGAATAAACCAAAATGTAATCAATAAATACTATAAAAAATGAATAAAGATAAGGTTTGAACACACCATTAATCAAACTCATGAAAGCTACAGGCACATTTGTTAACCCAAAAGACATAACTAGAAACTCATACTACCCATAGAGGGTCCTAAATGCCATTTTTTGTATATACTCAGGCCTAATCTTTAACTGATGGTAAGAAGACCTAAAATCGATCATAGAGAAAACTGATGCACCCTGCAACTGGTCAAACAGATCATCCGTCTGATGTAATGGATACTTATTTCGAATGGTTACCCTATTCAATTTTTGATAGTCTGTGCACATCCTCATACTACCATCCTTTTTGTAACAAACAAAACCAGAGCATCCCACCGGGAAGCACTAAGACGAATGAATCCTTTATCAAGAAGCCCTTGGATTTGAGACTTAAGATATCTTAATTCTTTTGGAGCCATACGATATGAATGGATAGAAATTGGACGAGTACCAGGTTTCAAATCAATACAGAAAGCTATATCTCTATCCAGAGGTATTCCACGCAAATCAGTAGGAAATACTTCTCTAAATTTAGACACCAGCGAAATAAACTCAATGGAGGGAGACTCAACCTCAATATCCGTAATATGAGCTAAATAAGCCAAACAACTCTGCCCCACCAGTTTCCTAACCCTAATGGAGGATATGATCTTAGCTGGGTTAGGCTTGTACACCCCTTCCCACTCTAACTTTTCCCTACCGGGATCTCTAAAGTCACAAAATTAGTATGACAGTAAAGCACAATATAATGGGGGATAACCATGTCATTCCTACAATTATATCAAAGTCATTCATATCCAAAATAACCAAATAAGCCAAAGTTTGAAAACCCATAAAAAAGATAGGACAAGCATGATATACATGGGTTACTATGATAGACTCTCCCACTGGGGTAGAAACATGGATGGGGGAATCAAGTATATCACAAATTATATCAAATTCTGAGGCAAACTTAACTGACACATAAGAATAGCTAGAACCCGTATCAAACAACACATTAGAAATACGATCACAAATAAGAATAGTACATACGATCACTGTGTTAGAAGACTCTGCTTCGCTCTTTCTTGGAAAGGCATAACACTGAGCCCTGTCATCTTGACATGCAACTTTCCTGCCTGGTTGCGTTGTATGTGCCTGCGTTACCATTTCCCCGACCTCCACGACCTCGCTAATTTCGTCCTCGCCCACCTTGTGGACTTCCTTGACCATTATTACCATTTCCTGCAGGTACCAATGCTTTAGTTTGCTGCTGCGCGATGTCTAACATACGCGGATGGGGGAAAATCTCTCCTCATATGCCTAAGTTCTACACAATTATAACAAGTACGATCAAAAGATGGCATGTTGACTACCAAAGGTGTGGCTCTCTGGCAATCTTGAATCAAATTATGAGGTGGAGTTCCTGAGTAATTACCGGTAGAAGCAGGCATAGAGGACTAAATTGGCCGGGCTGTAAGTGTCGGCCTTCCTGAACCTCTGGAGTAGGAACCCTGAAAGTTACCTGTGCTCTTAGGTTTCTTATTCAACGCCTTAGCCTGCCCATTGCGCCTCACTCCTTCCACTTTCTTCACAAAATTCATTACCTCATTAAAATTTTCCCTACAGAAGTCATATGCATAGATAATACCTATAACTCATAATTCAGTCTCTTAATAAATAGACGGATCCTCTCTTCCTCAGTAGTCACCAATTGCGTTGGATATATAAACAAATCATGAAACTTAGCCTCATAAACATCTAGAGAGATACCACCTTGCTTAAAAGCCATGAACTCATCTTTTTCACGATATCTCAAGGTTTGGGGCACTTTCTTTTCCAAGAACAGAGCATGAAACTAGGTCTAAGTGAGTGGGGCGAAAGTTGGCGATCTACATTCCACATATGCTCTCCACCATGGCTTATCCTTGCCCTGAAGTTTGAAAGTCACAAACTCTACTCCATCTTGATGGACAATACCGAACTTATGAAGCCTTTCATAACAATAAAAAATGAACTCATAGGCGTCCTCACTCACAAAACCATGGAACACAGGCGGTTTCAATTTCAAGAACTTAGTCAATATCTCATGCTCATTACCAGTCATTACAAGACCCAACAAAGGACGAAAGAAGGCATTAGAACCGAATGTTGGATCACCTCTTGGACTAGTAATAGTAATAGTGTGATTGGTTGGGGGTTGAGTAGCTTGCACTACTTAGAGGATTCTAGGTCCAACCAATCCTTTCAAAAAACATATGTTCTATTGAGCTAAGATAGGGTCTAAGGGAGGAACGTCGGTATTCCTAGCCAGTGCATCCTCTTTTTGTCTAACATCCCCCTTATCCTCAATCTCCACATCTCTTCTATCTCTTTATGATGCGTGGGATGATTTTCATCTTTGGGAACATTCTCAACTTGTGCTCCATCCCTAGTAGGTTCTACCTTTTTCTAGGCCTCTGCCCCTTGCTCTTCCTCTATGCCTGCCTCGATCGCAACCTCTTGCTGTGGATTTCTTAATAGGCGCATTGACAGAAGTTATGGGCCTGACACCATTGAACGTAGTTCTAACCGTCTATATGAAGAAGAGTGAAGGAGACTATATACTAATTTGGATATCCAGATATCAATTGGAACTAAGTTATATCACGAAATGAGACAAGAGAAAAGAGACAGATTTCATGAAGTCCAATAGCCTCTCGAATAAAAGTACAGACGTCTCCATATCATTCTGCAAGACTCTACTACTCTTGTTTTGGTATATCAAGATCAACAAACCTAGGGTTCTGATATTAGCTTTGTCACGAACCAGACCGTTGTGAGTGGCATCCACACTAACCCTCTGGTGGGAGAACCGTTACTACAACCCAACAAACAAAATTAACGAAAACTAAAACCTTTAAAGATACGGAAGAAGGTTTAAATGGCTAAAGGAAAAATAAGGAGTTCACATAAATATCAAAGTCTAACAAAACAATTGTGGAAATAAAGCCTAGAACGTGAAAGTCATTGTACCAAAACATTTAATGTTGAACAAGTCTACGAAAATGGGTGCAACCTAAAATAACATAAGAATATCTAAAGTACTAGTCTATGTCCGAAAGAGTGGACAAAACAATAGAGGACCCATGGCAGCCTGTAAAAAAGGCTCACCCTTGAATCCAATGTTGATCCTTGATCTGCTAAGCAAGGTTTGTCACTAGCCGCCTGAAGATGCCTTGTACTCAACAAAGAAAAAGCAAATGTAGAACCATTACACAACCGCACTGTACTAGAAGGATCACGCGGCTATTCAAGTAAGTGAAACATATACAAGTAATCACAGCATAGTAAAACAAGCATATACCAAACATATACAGTATTAGTCATTATTTCAATTCGTTCAATATACAATTCCACATTCTAGAGAATACACATATATGACAAGTCATTGGTCCTCTCATGGAGCCCATACCTAAAATGTTAGTGTGCTGGATTGTGACACCCGTTCCAAGTTAGTGTGTCGGATTATGACAACAATTCCAATATGTATGTTGGTACGTGGCATCCGATCCCAGTTAGTGTGTCGGAATGTGACACATGTTTCATTTTACTTGCCATAATCACAATTAGAATGTACATTCTCATAATCATACAATCAAGTGTTAATTCATGGCTTGCAATCATTCATTCATACACATTTACATTAAGTGTGATCAATAGTGCAACAATCGCATACATACAAGCATTACAATGATGCAAATACTAACACATATGACACAAACATGAAATTACAACCATCACCTACCACAAACAAATCTTGAATCTTCTCTAAGAAACACTATTCTTCCCTTTTTGGATTCTTTCCGCTTGTTCTTGGTCTACAAACAATTAATATAACACGAGGATCAATAATTAAGGTCTAATTTACCCGAATTATGACAAACCCATTAACCTAAGACCCAACCCATGATCTCAATACCCAAATTAGGGCTTTTCCCACCAAATTCCTAGATCAAAACTTTCCCCCAACAATAATTACCCAAGAAACTAAGTTTTATGGGTTGAAATACAGATTAGGGGAGTAAAATCCTTACCTTTAGTGCTAGTAGAGGTGGAAAGCTGTCAAGAACTTGCCTTGGGTCGTCCTTAGCTCTCTAAAATGAAACTTGCAAAATAATATTTTTGGGGTTTATTTCCCACTAAAGTCGCGTCAGTCTCGATGTGGTGAGCCTCATCCCACTACAGAGGCCCCACTCTGGTGGATTGCACAGATACAGAGAGTCGAATTTTGAGTTTTACAAGACACCTTCAACACATGACACTCAAAAAATACCCGTTCACCCTAAGATCAGTTTCGGGAGTTCTACTTGCCCAAATTTGATTCCGTAAAGTTGTACGAGTTCCTTAACTTATTACCTATCTAATCATGTGATCGAATTCATAATTAGATCTCTCATTCATGACCATATTTTCCTAGACCTCAATGACTCTGATTTCATCCAAATCCGCACTAGGTTAGGAAATTCAAAGTTACTATCAAAAAGTTTTCTAACACCAATTCTTTGCTCATTGGCTTTTCCCTAATGAAGAAATTAGGTCGGTACATTGTCTGTTACTTTCATGTATAGTGAAGTTTTTGTTTCTTTTTTTTTAAAAAAAAAGAATATATCTCCCTTATTGTTACTTTGATTTGAATAAGAGTAGGAGATGTATATATTGATGACATGAATGCTTTCTCATGCTTATATTAACTATAATGTGTTGTATAATCCTCCTTTATGGGTTAATATCTTTCTTTGTTCATCAAAAGTCTAGCTTGATTATTATTAGCAAGATCCAATATAACTTGAATCTAATCCAATGCAAGAATTGGGTGTCACAACCCAAGCCTACACCCTGGACATGACATGATGTATAAGACTCTAAAAAGCCTCATACAAGCCTCATCGCATTCATAGAATAAGATAATCGAAATAGTGCGGAATTAAAACTTTTCTTTAAATCCATACAATAAAAAACTTCATTTAAAATAGAGGAAGTCTACTAGTCTCACATGGGCATCTAAAAACAATCTTTGAATCAAAAGTAGCAACACGACCCATTACAATAGAAAGTCTAAAAGTATCTAATACAATGGAAGACATGAAACTTCAAAAGTACTAGTCCTCGGATCCATGAGGACATACCACAAGTCTTGGAAGAACACAATCCAAACTTCAACTAGGAGGAATCAACTCACTTGCCGGAACCTATACTTTGTAGCAAAAATAGAAGAAATATGGGTTAGCATATTTAATGTACTCAGTACGATAGCCATGTAAAAACCATCCATAAAACATACATTTTAGTTACAAACCATGAATATGCCAATTTTTGAGAAAATCTCATGAACATAAGTAAAAGAGGAATACGATACAACATAATCAATATATAAGCCAATTCATCACATAAGAACATAAATATCATATAAGTCATTTCATCACATTAGAACCTTCACCTTAAGTCACCCCAAGCTATACTTGTGCAATGTATGAATAGCGTCCCATACCACCATCCACACTATGTACCACATTAAGGCCACCTAAAGTGAACTTACCATTCTTCCTTTTCACCTTTAGACAATATCCATACATAAGAAACGTAAGCATTTCATAAGTCATGACAAGAAAAGTAACTCACAATACCATTCAAGTAAAGCATCCATCTTCACATTTAGCATTTTTGTCAACATTCTTCATTAGCTTCATTAAGATCACATTCATACATTAGTCATTAAGATATTAGAGAACTCACTATAGCCCCCTCAAAGCCTACTTGTGCAATGCATGGATGGAATCCCATACTACCACCCACACTTCATAGAACTTCTCAAGTAACCATAGTGCACATCTCACATGATGGGAATAAGCCTTTAAGCAACATAGACCATGAGAGCTAAATTATGGAATCTGGTGTCATATAACCCTACACCTAAGGAATATGTTCTACTTACCTAAGGTAGAACTAAGTGTATTTTAGGTTAGGTGGATACACTAGCTATCCTATGTGGGCACATAGTTATGGGATAGGAAGATGTTCATTAGAACCCTAACCTAACATTGGGAGGGTTTCCATCTTACCATATGCACTCGGTGCTTTGCGTCCATTCCCATAGAGTAGTTCATTCACATTAACATTATTGTACTTGAGAGGGAGGGCCACCAACATTAGGTCTACCAACCTAAAGTACATTACACAAGAAAGGGCCACCACTAATAGGTCTACCGAATCATGGTACACTACATGGATAGCTCATTGAATCCTAAAGATGGGACACCACCATTAGGTTTATCGATACAAGGTTCATCATTTCACACATGAAAGGGCCACCTACACCAGGTCTACCGATTTAAGGTTTATCATCACATTAGTTTCTAGACTCATCATGAAGGGCCACCAACATTAAGTCTACCAGTTCAAGACATAGCCTAGAATACTTCATCATTCATTTAGGAAAAGGCTACCAATATTAGGTCTACTGATTCATGTTCATTAAGTCAAGATACATAAATTACACAACATGAGGATGCCTAAGCCTACCAATTCAAGATACAACAATCCACATTACTTTCATTTATCCAAGAAAAGGATGCATAAGCCTACCAATTCAAGATACAACATCACTTTATAGAAACCCTTCACATTCTACCATCATCATTCATGAGTGTTAAATTGAGAATACACTTTTGATAATCACACAATTAAATTCTAAATATTATCATAATACATTCATTATAACCACATGCATATACTTCTCATCTTAATCATACATAGATCCTTCATGAAATTGCGCTCCAATGCTATGAATCAATTTCAACCCAAACATCTAGAATAGTACATTAAATAAAGGATTTAACATGATTCACTAACTAATTCAATATAAACATAAACAATTCAACATGCTTTCATAATCATTAAATTCGCAATCACAATTCACATCATATGATTTTAGGGAAAACATGGGTACATAGAGTAAATTCACCATAATTCATTATTAATTCAACAATCCATTCATAATTCATCATATATAATCCTTTGAAAACATTTTGGAACTGAACCGATGCATAGATTGAAAACCCTATGTTTTAGGGGGACTTTGAAAACTTGAAATCATCTTTTAAGGGCCTCCTTGAATGAAACTTAATCAAAAATGAAAACTACCTCACCTTTTAGGGAAGAACTCCATGTAATTTGTGATAGAATGGTGAGATCTTGATTTTGAAAGCTTGACTCCTTCTTCTCCAATGGTGGTTTCTAGAGAAAGGATATTTGGGGAGAGGAGGTTTCTAATTTGAGGGTTTGGAAATAATAAGTTCTAAAAAGGAGTTTAGTAACTTTAAAAGCCTTAAAATACTTTAATAACTAAATAATAACCGTACCCAACCCCTAACTATCTAATTAGAAAATTACTAAGTTGCCCCTCCACTTCGCCGAAATTTGACAGAACAAAGGCATGACCTACACCCCATGACCTACGAATCATAGGTGGGCTCACGCCCAGTCTTCCAGGTTCGTGCTTTGGGGCTAGGACTTTCCATTTGGGACCTTGACCCACGGAGGCCATCCAGAGGGCATGGATTGACCTATGGGGCGTAGGTCCCATCTGTGAGTCACATGATTTTGGCAGATTTTTGGTTTCTAGGAAACTTTGGGGGATAGGCTATAGGGTCCCCCTCACAAACCCTTTTTTGGTACTTAGGGGGATGTACCTTGATGTTTAACCCCTAAAATCCTCAACCTAATCTCAAGACATTATTCTAAAACTTCTATCCCTACAACAAACTCAAAAACAAACTTGTTATGCTCTAGTTTCACCTAATAGTTATCTACGTCGTACGTCTTTTACTGGCAACCTATTTTGATAAGGTAAATTCCATCCTGTTTAGTGACAACATTCATTGTTGTTATTGTGGTTATCAATACAAAGGACCCATTTTGTTTAAATGTGATCTTGAATAATTAGATAGTATAAAATAGAAGAAAGTTTGCCTCCTTATTTCCCATTTATAAATTATCATTTTTGCAACATGCCAAACAACCAACATCGTTCTGAACACTCCATCAAAGCGTTGATGTTCATGAATGGATAGCCTTGACGTAATCCATTTTACATCATTATAAATCCAAATGATAGACACAACAATGATGCTAAGGAAGGAGTGCAATGCCTTGAAGGAGCTTCCACTTGGGCAACACCATGCTTGAATTATAGCTTGGAGCGTGGGAGGCCTAACGAAGCAAGGAGGAGCAATTAAAGAATGTGCTCCATTCGGCGAACTAGAGAACACTTCAGCGACTCACCAAAACTCTTTGGCGAGAGTTCCCAAGATCGCCAACTGCCCAAGGAGCTACAAAGGGGAAAACTGCTTTCTAGGTGAGTTGAAGACCATTGGCACATCGCCAAGTGTATTGGGCGATGGTTCCTAGACCACCCAAATTTCCAGTAGCTTCCCAACCAAGGAAAGGATCAGAGTTCCTCACCAAACCTATTGGGTGCATCGCCGAGCCATTAGGCAAGCTCGACTTGGCTCGCCCATTGGCCCATTTCGGGTCACTTTGGGTCCATCTATTTAATACTGCCTAAAACTATAAATAGGCCTTTAGGGGTTCATTTTAGGTTTGACTTGTTTGAATATTGTGGTTGTAAACCTAAAACTCCTTGTATGAGTGTTTGAAATCTTTGTAAGCTTTTGTTGAACCTTATTTAGAAACGGGGGTTGCTTGGGATATCAATTCCCTTGAGGTCTTCGTAAGAGTTAGGTGCTTCTTGTTGGATTAACGAACTGAGGTCTTTGGGTTTAACATACCCATAGGTTGCTCTTTCCTTCCTCTTGTTGTGTCTATCTATTTATCCTGATTAGGTGTTTGTTAGGATCTAGATTGGAGGTTATTGGATTTAATACATCCTTTAGTTGCCAATTTTTTCTCATCTTGTATCTCTTTTTCTATCTTTCTTGTTTTTCAATGTTTATAGTGATTCTTCTTGTGAGAATCATATCATTTGGTATCAAAGTTACATTGCGTACTAATTATTTTTTTATTCATTCTAATGTAGATATCTATTCCGTGTTCATTCCTAAATATGTGAAGAGAAGTTTTGTGGTCACTCATATTATATTTTGTCTCCATTTTAGTATAAAATTCTAATATTTATCTCCTTTTTATTTGGTATGTTACAAGTAAAACCAGAGGACTAGAGCTGCTAATTTTGTAACTCAATATTAGCCTAAAATATTAGGCCAACAGAAATTAGGATCATCGTAATGCTCAAGTCTCATAAATAAGAGTCCAATGTTCTTTAGTCTTTTCTTTTATGATTTCGATTATATTATTTTGGTATGTTGACTAACCTTTACTATTGTCTACATAACTCTCAAGTTTTTGATATAGTCCTTGTATTTTTATTTTGAAGATTATTTATATGAGCTAATATTATATGTTTATGAATTTAGTAGAAAGTGTTTTAGAACAAATTATACAAAAAATATTTTTCTAGAAATGGTTTAACATTTTATGTTTTATTTATAACATTGTGTTGGTCTTTTATTTTGAAGAGATTAGGGGCTCATAGTTTAGAATTCCTAATTGAGGTTTTAAAAGGCTAGATTTAGGCCTATTCATCGCTTAGGATTCTGTCACGACCTAGACCATCGTAATTGGCACCCACACTAACTCTCCAGTGGGAGAACCATTACTACTAACCAACTAACCCCAAAACTAAACATTTAAAGATACGAAAGAAGGTTTAAATGCAGAAATAAAGTGGAGTTCCCATAAACCCTAGAAATCAAACCAAAACAATTACTAAAACATTGCGGAAAACACCCATAGAATCTGAAAGTAAATGTACCAAAACTCTAAAGTTCAATAAGTCTAAGAAAATGGGTGCAACCCAAACTAAACATAAGAATATCTAAAGTACTAGTCTAAGTCCGAATATAAATGGACTAAGCATAACGAGAACTAATGGCAGCCTAGAAGAACTGGCTCACCCTTCAATTCGATCTCGATCAATAATCTCCTAAATGATGTCTGTTAGTACCCACCTAAAGATGCCCTGTACTCAACAAAGAAAGAGGAAGTCCAATAACAGTAAACAACCATAGTTTACTGGTAGAATCACACGACTATTCGAATAAGTGAAACATACATAAGCAGTTACAACATAGTAAACACGCAAATACCGAACATAAAAAATATTAGTTATTATTTTAGGTGCAATGTAAAATTCAACATTCTCAATAATATGTATATATTACATGTCAATGGTCCTCTCATGGAACCCATACTTAAACTGTTAGTGTGCTGGATCGTGACACCCGATCCAAGTTAGTGTGTCGGAACGTGACATCCGTTCCAATATATATGTCGGTACATGACATCTGATCCCAGTTAGTGTGTCGAAAAGTGACACCCGTTCCTTTCAACATGCCACAATCACAATCATAAGGTACATTCTCATAATCATACAATCAAGTGTTGATCCATGACTTACAATCATTCAATCATACTCATTTACATTAGTTGTGATCAATAGTGCAACATTCACATACAAACATGAATTACAATGGAGTAAATACTAACACACATCACACCAATATGAAATAAAACCATCACCTACCTCGAAATAAAGCTTGAATCCCCCTAAGGCACTTGAATCTTCCCTTTCCAGATTTTTTTCTCTTGTTTGTGGTCTAAAAAGAACAAATTAATGCAAGGATCAATAAACGAGACGTAATTACCCAGATTATAATTGAAATTATCAACCCTAGGCCAAACCCAAGATCCCAATACCCAACTTAGGGCTTTTTCCACCATTAGTTTTAGGTCAAAAACCCTCCCCCAATAATAATCACCCATAAATCTACGTTTTAAGAGTCGAAAAATGGATTAGGGGACTAAACTTCTTACCTTTAGAGCCAAAAGTCATGGAAACTATCAAAAAATCATCTTGGATTGTTTAAGTTCTCTAGGGCGAACTTGCAGAAAATAACGTTTTTGGGGTTTATTTACTACTTAAGTCGCATCAGCGCCCCCACCCTGGTGGGATAAATCCCTACCTGGCGGTTTGCACGGATACAAAGAGTCAAATTTAGAGTTTCAAACCCCCATTTCACAACACCCCTTCAAACCATGACATTCAAAAACTACTCGTTCACTCTACGATCAATTTCGGGAGTTCTACTTGCCTGAATTTGATTCCGTAAAGTCATACGGGTTCCTTAACGTCTTAGATATCTACTCACGTGATGAAAATCATAATTAGATCTCTCATTCCTTACCATATTTCATAGACCTCTTATGACTCTGATTTCGTCCAAATCAAGACTAGGCTAGGAAATTCCATGTTACTACCAAAAAGTTTTCTGACCCCAATTTTTTCCCCAATTGTTTTTCCCTAACGACAAAATCAGGTCGTTACAATAGATACCAATTTACCCATCACTCGTCCTAAAGTTATCAACTAGGAAAGATAGACTAAAGTAAGGCAAGAGTAGTACCTGAATCGTTGAACAACTCGGGATACTTGTCTCACATGTCTCTCTCGGTTTCCCCTGTAGCTTCATCCATTGGACATTGCTTCCATTGAACTACCATCAATCACACACCTTAGTTCTAAGACCTCTCTCTCAAGAAAGCCAATAACACTAAGGTAGAATTGTATTTGCAACTACAATTCTTAAAATAACCCACAATAAATTATTGACCTCACTTTTAAATAGCAATTAAATTAACAATTAGCAACACCCATAAGCTAAATTAGCTCATAATCATATAATCACACCCCAAGAATTGGCGTTTTAGCTAGACATTATAAAAAGGTAAAAATAATTACCAAATTGATTATCCATCAACTAAATAAGTGTAGATTCACCCTTACAATACCCCAATTTGAAGGATCTGAAAGAACCACATCTAATTTCTCAAAAGTGAAAAACTTTAATTCTTCAAAGCTCTACAGCTCAAAGCTTCACAGTAGACTTAAAGTTATAAATTTTGATACTAAGTCCTCTAAACTAAATATTCAAAAGCGTATTTATAGTCGCCAAAAATGTGCTACAAGGAGTCAATCGGTGAAGTAAGTTGGGCTCGCCGAACCACTAGGCTAGCCGCCCTTTGGTCACTTTAATCACCCTTCTACCTTGTCTGTCAGCAACCACAAGGTCTTTAACTTTAGGTTGTCTAACATTGCATAGCAGAACCACTCAGTGATCTGTCGACTGCTCCTTTCTCTCGCCAACTTTATTTCTTCCCTCAGAACTTGGAAAATTGGAACTTTAGGGTGTCAAATAGCCATTCGGTGAATTGCCAAGTGGACTGGCGATCATCAGACTTTATTTTCTTCATTCTTTCAACTCGCTTTGTTCCTTTTTGAAACTTAGTGTCCTTGCTTTGTTCCTCAATCCATAATTCTAAAAATCAAGGGTTTTACATAAGTTATTTGCACAAAACAAGTATTTGAGGACACTAAACCTATATAAATAAAGCCCTACTGAGTCCAAATATTGGACTCAACAACACCCCTAACTTAAACTTTTGCTTGTCCTTAAGTAAAACTCAAGTCCAGCAGATCAAAAGGGATGTCTCAAACAGTTCTACAAAAGATTCAATAATTGATGCACACAATAAGACTCAACTTACCTATGCAAGGATCGATTGTGCACTCAAGATTCAAGTTGTGACTCACCATCTTCAAAGACCCTCAAGTTCACAGTACTTGCTTCAACGCAAGTTCAAGCTCAGCAAAGGTACTCAAATTCCCTTACACAAAGATGATTCCATATTCACACAAATTGTTCAACACTTTATAGCTCCAAAATCACAAATAACTATCAAACTCAAAAATATGAACATGAATGACTTCACCCATAGGCTTGCTCTTATTTTCCAGCCAACATTCGTTTTAGTTAGCACAAGATCAAAAAGGTCTTTTCAAGGCTTGTAACGGGTCTAAGTGTAAAGGTATGATCATTTAGGCTCAGTTGTTGCTATCCTTATGAAATGTGGTATGAGCAACTTTCCTTCCTTTTCTTCAGTATTTTCATTCATGCTCAAAATTCACCTCATTATTCACTTCTCAAGGACTACCGGATACCCCATTTCTTTTGTAACTTTCATCACTTTATATCATAATTTTTCCATTCTTTTTCATTTTCTTTCTTCTTTTCTTTCTTTTTTTTTTATATGGATGGGTTCATTTTTTTAAGTCCATGGATCAAGCGGGACTTCTTCACACTTAACAGAACCGGAGCCTACACCCCGGACTTGACATAGCATACAAGACTCCAAAAAGTCTCATACATGCCTCATAGCATATCATTACATAAGAACAGAGGAAATAGTGCGGAATTTAAAACATTTTCCTTTTCCATCGAAGTCTTTTATAAACATAAGCGGAAGTCTATACTTTGTCTCAAACCATCTAGACCTATAGGACTAAAACTTCGGGGCACAACCCATACAAAAGCTCTAAACATAACAATAAAAGACATAAAGAAGCACGGTGGGTTTTGTACTTGAAGCTATAAGGACTCAACAAAGCTTCAACTTCTTGCTCCTTAGAAACCTATCTTCCAAGAATAGAACTCAAGTCCAAACCCTACACTTTGTCAAAAAAATGTAGAAGAGTTATGGGTTAGCAAAAAAAATGTACTAAGTATGATAGCGATGCAAAAATCATGCTAAAAAGAACATTCAGTTGAAAACCATGCTATATGTCAAGTTTGAGAATCATCATGCATTATAAAAATACAAGACATAAGCATATTCATCATATAATTAATTAGAACATAATAGAGCCATCAACAAAGTAACCCTAAGTTATACTATGCAATGTATGAATGGCATCCCATAATACCATTCGTCACAAGTACCAATTTGAGGCAACCATTACATACTTACCATTCTTCATTCGTCTCTTTCATCTATAATCATAGACAAGGAAAGCAACTCGTATTAACAATCCAAGTTAAGCATTCATCATTACAATAAGCCTTTAAGTCAACATTCTCATTAGCATCACTATGAGCATATTCATTTCATTAGCCATTATGACATTAGAGAAACACACCATAGCCCTCTCAAAGCCTACTCATGCAATGCATGAATGGCATCCCATACTACAACCCACACTTTATAGAACTTCTTGAGTAACCATAGTACCTAACTCATATCCTTGATTATAAAACATCATAACATTAAGGAACACACCATGAATACTCTCAAAGCCTACTTGTGGAATGCATGGATGAAGTCTCATACCCCCACCCACACTAAGTAGTGCATTCTTGAGAAGCCATAGTTCATTATCATTCTTTGTGGGGGTAAACCTTAACAGACATAGACCATGTGAGCTAACATGGAATCTTGATGTTACCCACACCGAATAAGGGATTCCTACTTGCCTAAGGTAGTGAGAGTTTTAGCTTAGGTGGATCCACTAGCTAATATCTTATCTGGCCCACAGTTATGGGATAGGGAGATTGTTACTAGATACCCCGCCTCAACTTACGGATGAGCATCCATCTCAAGAGATTGCTATTATATACCCCACCTCAATTCATGGATGATTATCCATCTCATTCAATATCCACTCGATGCTTAGCATTATTCCCCACGAAGTACTTAACATACATTGCTGTAGTTCATTATTATGGGATAGGAGATTGTTACTAGATACCCCGCCTCAACTCACACAAGAGCATCCATCTCAAGCCCAACATTCATTAGAATGGGATATAGAGATTATTACTAGATACCCCGCCTCAACTCACAAATGAGCATCCATCTCATCCCAACATTCATTCATTGGTAGCTTATAGATTCAAAGATGAGAATAGCCTTTCAACTTAGAATCCCTATATTGTGAGAAAACCTTTCATAACATGTCATATTCATTAGTGTACAATTGAGAATAGCCATTCAATCAACAAATCATCATTAACATAATCATAGAAATTTCATTCATGATTGTGTCTATATGTAAGAATAGCCTTTCAACAACTACACCATTACATTATAGTCATGATCACGTTACTTCCATTGATATCACAAAGCACGCACATAAGCATCATGATTATACATCAATCTTCAAAATTTTCCCTTCAAGGACCATGAAACAAAATTCACCAACACACATAGAATTACTACAATGTAGGCATGAATAATGTCATATCACTAGTAAATAAACCATTTCAATATCAATTACATAACATTCAACTTACTACCATTCAACCACATCAAAGCCTTAAATTATGGTTATGGGGAAATCATGGATTCATGGGTATTTTATCTTAAAATTATCATAAAACATTAATTAAGCTATAATATAAATCAATTGAATCATTCAAAACGTTTTGAGAAAGATTCTATGACCTAGAATGAAAACCCTTAGTTTTGGAGAAATTCCAACTTTGAAATTGATTGTTTAAGGATGTCATGGTTGGAAAGTTAACCATTAATCAAAACTACCATGCCTTAGATGAATAAATCCAACAACTTCAAGTCCAAAATCTCCCTTCTCCAAGCCCTAACTTGACCATCAACGGATTGTGGGTGCCCACCCGTAGGTCAAGCTGTTTTTGACAGCTTTTTGGTTCTTGGGGCAGCCTAGGGTTTAGACTATAGGGTCCTCCTCAAAGACCCTTGGTTGGTCCTTGGGGGGTCATACCTTGACATTTAACCCCTAAACCCCTCGACCTAAGCTCGGGAAAACATTTTACAACATAAAACCCCATATCAAACTCAACAACTCACACGTATGGCTCTAATTTCACCTACTAGTTTTTTGAGTCATTACATTATCTCCCCCTTAGGAACATTCCTCCTCAAATGAAACTTTAAACACTTTAAGGAACTAAAGGCTCAAGAGTAGCAGTCCATCATGCATGAAATATCATAAAAATGCACAAAATTAGGAGGAAACATCAACTCCATCTCAAACATACTCCATGCAACACAAGAAAGTAAGAACTACATCTACGAACTCATTATGCATGAAAACTTCCACATTTCTCATATCATTGGAGGAATCACCTTCTCCAAACTCAAATCAAGTTCATCATAACATCATGAAGAGAATTTTGCAATTATTCTCAAAAACACATTTAAACATGTTCAGCATTTCACCTCATAAAGCATATAGGAAACTCATACTGAATGCACATCAACATGAGGGACATAAATCATAAAACTCATTTTTCTCATTAAACATTAATTCATTAAGAGCATGCATATCATAAGGAGACCATGGAAACACATAAATCACACATGACTCCTAAACATGAAACAAGCCATAAGGAACTCATGGTCTCAAGCTTGAATAGGAATAGAAGGAAGAGAATAAGGATATCAGGATTTCTCATTGGACCTTGGCCTCCCAAGTAGCACCCTCAACTAAAACCCTTACTAAAACACCACTACTCAACATTTTTCGTGGATGGAAATTCTTTACCATTCTATTTCGTAACTTGTTGGTTTAAGATCCTAACTGGTACTTCTAAACTAGGGAGGTTCTCATTAAGCAACTCTTGCTCACAAACAACCTTACCAACACCACTCATGGTCTCAAACTCACTACACCTCTTAAGGTGTGAATTCAAGTCAACTTAAATCATGAACATCAAGAACACTCAACGACCATGCTATCTAAGCACATTATCTACCCCCTGGGATTAAACCTATATGGACTCTTCTAACCCTTATTTCTTTCAATTATAAGGTCGGAGAAAGTCATCACTAAACCTTCACACTCATCACACAAGATGATTCTACACAAAGGTGAATTACACTTCTACCATTCTTAGAGGAGTCTACTCACTCAACACCTCTAGGCATCACTTATACACCACTATCCATCAAATCCTCCAACACTACACATAACCAAAAAGCAACCCATCTATACCAAAGTATTTCATCTAAATCTATCATAAGTCCTATATAATCACATAGCCACAATTGGCATCACTACTAACATTTTTCTCCCTTGATCATTGTAGCATGAGCCCTTCAAGTGGTCATACCTTAAAGACCATTGGATAAGGAATAGGAGAGAGAAACCTTATAGAATTAAACTCTATGGCACGCTTGGATAATGAAGAAATGAAGTTTTCCTATCATCGGATAGCCTTCTATTCATAAATGTGGCGCGCTTCACACTATGAACAAGACTCTACTAGATGTGGTTTGAGACATCCTAAAACCATCCCAAAATCTTGTTCTCAGATACCATGTTTGTCATGACTTGAGCCTACACATCGGATGTGACACGGCGTACAAGACTCCAAAAAGTCTCATACAAGCCTCATATTATATCATCACAGAAGAACATAGGAAATAGTGCAGAATTTAAAACTTTTTCTTTTACATTCAAAGTCTTTTATAAACATGAGCGGAAGTCTACACTTTCTCTCAAACCATCTAGAACTATAAGACTAAAAATTTGGGATACAACACATACAAAAGCTCTAAACATAACAATAAAAGATATAAAGGAACATGGTGGGTTTTGTCCTCAAAGCTATGAGGACTCACATAATCTTCAACACCTTGCTCCTTAGAAACCTATTTTCCAAGAATAGAACGCAAGTCCAAACCCTACACTTTGTGAAAAAATGTAGAATAGATATGGGTTAGCACAAAAATATACTAACTATGATACAGATGCAAAAAGTATGCTAAAAAGGACATTTTGGTTGAAAACCATGCTATATGTCAAGTTTGATAATCATCATGCATCTTTAGTATAAACATAAAAGACATAAGCATATTCATCATATAAGTCAATACAACACAATAGAGCCACAAAGAAAGCAACCCTAAGTTATCCTTTTGCAATGTATGAATGGCATCCCATAATACCATTCATACTAAGTACCACTTTGAGACCACCATTACATACTTACCATTCTTCATTCTCCTCTTTAGTCAATAATCATAGACAAGGAAAGCAACTTATAATAACAATCCAACTTAAGCATTCATCATTGCAATAAGCCTTTAAGTCAACATTCTCATTAACATCACTATGAGCACATTCATTTCATTAGACATTATGACATTAGAGAAACACATCATAGCCCTCTCAAAGCCTACTCGTGCAATGCATCAATGGCATCACATACTACGACCCACACTTCATAGAACTTCTTGAGTAACCATAGTACCTAACTCATATCCTTGATCATAAAACATAATAAAATAAAGGAACACACCATGTCTACTCTCAAATCCCACTTGTGAAATGCATAGACGAAGTCCCATACCTCCACAAACACTAACTAGTGCATTCTGGAGAGGCCATAGTTCATTATCATTCTTTGTAGGGATAAGCCTTAACCGACATAGACCATGTGAGATAAACATGGAATCCCGATGTTCCCCACACCGAATATGGTATTCCTACTTGCCTAAGGTAGGACCGTCAATTTTAGGTTAGGTGGATCAACTAGTTAATATCCTATGTGGGCAATAGTTATGGGATAAGGAGATTGTTACTAGATACCCCGCCTCAACTCACGGATGAGAATCCATCTCAAGAGATTGCTACTAGATACCCCACCTCAAGTCATGGATGAGCATCCATCTCATTAAATATCCACTTGGTGCTTAGCATTATTTCCAACGGAGTACTTAACATATATTGCTTTAGTTTATTATTTTGGGATAGGAGATTGTTACTAGATACCCCGCCTCAAATCACAGATGAGCATCCATCTCAAGCCCTAAAATCATTAAAATGGGATATAGAGATTGTTACTAGATATCCTGCCTCAACTCAGGGATGTGCATCCATCTCATCCCAACATTCATTCATTAGTATCTCATAGATTCAAAGTAGAGAAAAACCTTTCAACTAAGAATCCCCATATTGTGAGAAGCCTTTTCACAACATGTCATTATCTTTCATTAGTTTATAATTGAGAATAGCCTTTCAATCAACACATCATCATTTATATAATCATATAAACTTCATTAATTCATTCTTCATTCATGAGTGTGTGTGTATGTAAGAATAGCCTTTCAACAACCACACCATTACATTATAGTCATGATCACATTACTTCCATTGAAATCACAAAGCACGTATATAAGCATCATGATTATACATCAATCTTCACATTTTTCCCTTCAAGAACCATGAAACATAATTGACCAACAAACCTAGAATTACTACAATTTAGGCATGAATAATGAGATATCTCAAGTAAATAAACCATTACAAGATCAATTACATAACATTCATCTTTCTACAATTAACCCACATCAAAGTCATAAATTGGGGTTATGGGTAAATTATGCATTAATGGGGGATTTTATCTTAAAATTACCATAAAACGGTAAATAAACCATAATATAAATCATATGAATTATTGAAAACATTTTGAGAAAGAATCCATGACCTAGAATGAAAACCCTTAGTTTTGGAGAAATTCCAACTTTGAAATTGAAGGTTTAAGGGCTTCATGGATGGAAATTTACCCTTGAGAAATTCCAACTTTGAAATTGAAATAGAAGGCAGCCTTACAGGTGTGACTAACAAAACCCCACCCACGGACCGTGGGTGGGACCTCGAGCCGTGCTGGCATTTCGTGGTTTGTTGCTTGAACCAAGGAGGAGATGGGGAGGTCCAGCCTTGACCCACAACCCCAATTCACGGGGCATGGGTCCACCCATGGATCATGGGCGCCCATCATCCGGTCAAGCTATTTTTGACAGCTTTTTGGTTCTTGGGGGCAGCCTTGGGTTTGACCTTAGGGTCCTCCTCAAGGACTCTTGGTTGGTTCTTGGGGGGTCATACCTTGACGTTTAACCCCTAAACCCCACAACCTAAGCTTAGGAAAATGTTTTACAAAATAATACTCCATTTCAAACTCAACAACTCACACGTAAGGCTCTAAGTTTAACCTACTAGTTTTCTTAGTCATTACAACACTTATTGATTTTCCTTCTCTTTTCACCACACCTCCAACTTAGGATTTTGGCCTAAGTTGGCTATTCAAACACCCGACACTTCATGAGGATTATGGGTGAATGGATAAAGAGGGGTTACAATTTCATCAAGATTCTTCCAAGAAAAGGATAAGGCTCAAATGGGGTTCAAGCAAGGTTCACACATTTCACATGGTTGGCCACAAAAGATGTATATTGTCAAATTGTTTCACTCTTCAAAATTGTTGCCTAAGATCATTTCAAGATTTTGCATCACTTAGTCAACTGGACCAAGGGGGCAAATTCTAGGTGTCATCACACAAGGTTCACTGTAAGCTTATCACACAAGGCATTGGCACCACTATCAAATAAGACTCCCCACTTTTGCTAGTGTGCAATGTTCATCACAAGAGATTCATTTGATAATCGGCTAGCCACAATGAGATGCAAACAATTCACATATTGTCTATGCAATATCATTTGGACTCATCGTAGCCGCACATTCATTTTTGTTCGATTAAGAGCACTAACCAAGTCATCAGTATTGATCATGATCGATAATCAAATTTACACAAGAACAACAATAATTACACACAGGAGGTGGAATTTTTTTTAGAAAGGGTCAAAAACCATTTTCATTCAAAACAAGGAGCCATAAGCTCAAGCATCCACAATGCATTATCTAAACAAAAATCCAATAATATATACACAAAATAGTCACAAGAGGTAGTTATAGAAATACCTCACCCCAGCACACAAAAAAAAAAAAAACAGTTGTCTTCAAATGTAACAAAAATATCGAAAAGTTAATAAGAATGACAAATAGGGAGGTAAAGAAAAGTCTTGTCTATAGAGTCACTCCCTATGTCAGGAAATCAGTGTCCAGGGTCACATTAACAGTAACAGCTCCACTAGATCCAAGCATAGTGGTGTCTCTTAAGGAGGATTGGCGGGAAGTCTCAAACATCACATCCTCTAGGTTCGCTAGATCGTCATAAACGGCAGAATCTCACTCCCCAAGCTGGAGGAATCTCAGGACTACCCAGGACACCCTGAGTCTCAGCCGCCTCAAATAGAGAAGTGAAGTCTGTAGACTTTTGATAGTGAACATCTTTCCTCAAGTTTGCAACCTTGACTTTCAAAGTTGTAACCTTTGAAGTATCCCCCTGGCGACTCGTGCAAATCTATACTCTCACCGTGAGAGTATCAATAGATGTATGGATAGGTGTTAATGCAGCTAGAATGCTGCTCTCAATCATCCACAGTACCACAACCTCCAACCGAGTAGGCAGTACATCAGCAGAATGGGCTAAATACCCCATCTTCAGAATCATGGCCTCAGTAATCCTGATGGGCTAGAAAGTAGTAGAAACACCAGGAGCCTGGAAGGAAGTGGAAACAACTGTACCTGAAGGTGCGGAGGCAAGAGTAGGCAAAGATGCCTCTGCAGGTATAGTCTCAATAGCTACCTCTGGGGATGTATCCACTGGAGCTGCTCTCCTCATGTCTGCCTCCTCCCGAGTATACTAGGCCTCTATATGCCATATATATGCGGAGGATGTTGGGGTGACCTCTATGCCCCTCTTCTCATCATGAGGTACTCCCTCACACTGGCATAACTCTTTGATCAAGACCGAGAATGGAAGGAACCTTTGGCAATGCTTGGCTCTCATGGTGATCTCTTGTTGAATGATGAGTCCTAAGTCAATGATCTTCCGAGCTATGATTGACCCAAGACAGGCCGCCTTTGGGTGGCGGAGGATGGACTTATCTTGTGAAGGCATCATGGAGCTGCTGATGAATCTAAACTAGTACCGTGCCGCTACATTCAGGTCCTTCTTCTCTATTGGAGATCCTGCCTCAATCCACCTCAGGGTGCTGTCAGAAATAAGTTGGGCAAGCTAGCCTATACGATCATACAAGGGTCTCGTAGTGATGGTTAAATTTAGCTAATCTAAGACTGACCCTCTATCAAATACAGCATTGATGTGATTACGACTACAGCTCACTACTGTCTCCATACCATGATGGACTCTACAGGTCTGAAAGTGCTGGCCTTCTTCTTGCGCTTAGGTACTAGGTCACCATAAGCAGAACAAAAATCCCAAACCCATGTAGGGATGTATAGGCCTCGGAGCTTGGTAAACTGCTCGAAGCAATGGTATATGAGTGCCTCCCTCACCTTGGAATATCTGCCTTCTAGGCCCTCTGTGGACAACATTTTTTCCTCTAGAATCAGCCTAAATCATTCGGCTTTTAATGTGTTGAGTAGCCAAAGAGAAGGACCTTGAACTAGTGGTGCTGGAACCACCGTCTGTGCCAGAGTTAACACAATATCTGCAGCAGGAGGTCTGGCCCCTGGAAATCTAGATGCATGTTGGCGAGACCTAGCCTGAATTTCTGATCACCGAGACTGTAGAGACAGGTCATCATTTGGCTTAGAGAATGCAGCCTTGGAGGCATATGAATCCTCATCACTGTCGAAATCGTTCTCTGGTCTCTCAACTTCGGGAGCCTTGCACCTATCTTTTCCTTCCTTGGGAGGTGTCGACTTTCCCTTTGTAGTAGGGTTAGCTACCTCCTCATCTATAGCTATGCCCCGTGCTATTTTGCGGGGTAGCATGTCTAAGTTTGCTCAAGCCATATCTGCAAAAATATTGTAGAATGTCAGAAACAGTTTAGAAAAAGTTCAGAAAACACTTGCAGTTAGACTCGCCGAACCGATCGGCGACTAGCCGAATCACTTAGGTGAGCCAAATCGGGCTCTCTGAAAGGATTGGCTCAAAAAATTTCCACAATGGCATGTCAGTAATGAGAAGGGCCTTTCGGCGAGCACATACAAGCCGGTTGAAGGTTATAATGTATTTTAGGGGTTAGGGGCGCAGAAAGGGCTATGAAGGAAGATTTTTGGCTAGTCGCTTATTACACTTGGTAAACTCAGGCTTCTCGTCGAAATTTACAGAACCAAACTCATTTGAAGCATGAAAGTAAAGGCGATTTGGGGGGACTTTGGCGAAATGTTGAGTGGTTCGGCGAGCTTGACCCAGCTTGACAAAATGCCCAACATGCCATTTTCAACCCCAACTTTCAAATTCAACCCCACAGCACCTAAAAACAAATTCAAAAAACATACACATTCAATTAGGCTCAAACCCACTAGTCTTATGCCACTAGGGTACTCAGACTTCCCTCGGTTTGGCCAAAATTGGCCATTTGATGACTTTATCCCTTAGGAATTACGTCAAATACTTCATCATTGGGTAAATCACATCATTTAGCACAATACGGGGTTACTTAGACTTCACCCGACTAGACTCAACAATAAATAAGCACAACTCAAAATATCTTTGATCAATTTTAAAGCACAAATTTTGGGAAATTAACAATTTAGGCAATTCAGGCACGAAATCAAAATTAAAATAGGCACACAGACAAACATTCACAATTTTAGAGAGGCCCAACACACACCAATATGAACAATACTATTGCAAATGAGTATATCCACTAATTAGGAATTTGGGGTTCTGAAAACCAACCTTTAATGTCAAATATATGAATTTGTAAAGCTTGGTGGCATAGTATCAAACTCCGATCACACAATCAATAACTAAAGAGCAGTAAAATGCAAAAAATATGGAAAATATAGAGTGCGTGTGTGATTTTATGGAGTCAAAAAGTGAGGGAATGTGAAAGAGTTTGAAACTTTAAACCTTTAGCCTTTTAGAAACCGTCCAGTTCGCGCCCATTCGGCGATATTATTTTTCTTCACCAAACCATTTGGCGACACACCGAGTGATTATTTATCTTGCCGATTTTTACAGGACCTCCAGTTTACTTGGGTGTCAAACGGCGGTTTAAGTCAGGCTCGTCGACCTATTCGGTCAGTCGCCGACTCATCTGTGGGCCCGTCGAGTTTTACAGACTCTAGTTTCATAATTCATTGAGCCCAACGGTAATTCAAGTGGGGCTCGCTAACCTCTTTGGTGTTTCGCCGACTTGACATTTTTCGCACCAACCTGCACTTTTCAAACACATTCCACACGTCAACTTGCACAATCAACAGATGATTATTCCAAAAACAGAAATAAAGCAATTGAGAACTTGGGTTGCCTCCCAAGCAGCGCCTTAGTTAACGTCGTGGCATGACGCAAGTCCTCACTCAAACTTCATTCTTGGGCTTTGACATAGTATAACTAGACAACCCCCCTTGTTGTCTCATGTTTAAATGAGAAGAAATTTGACCCATTTGGGTCTCCAACTTCTTGATAGAGACAAAATGAGAAGTCACCATCTGGTTAAGGGTCGATACATATTCCTTCATCTCTATCAAAATTTTATCGGACCCTTCAACCTTGTTCAGAATATGAGAGAGCATATCCTTAGATCCGCCACCTTTAAAATCTTTGTGCTTTTGACGCACTTGGGGAGGAACATATCTATCCTTCTCCCCATCCCTTTCCTTCCAAGTCGGGTTACAATCTCTCCACTCTTTATCACAATCTCTCCAGCCCTTGTTCTTGTTCCAACCTTGATTACCACCCTTCCTTGGGTAGTTAGCACGATAACCTCCTCCTTGGTTGGCTAAGAAGTTCGCTTCCTTGTTGTACATTGCTTTGAACTTAGCCTCATCGAGGTTTACACAACCCACACACAGAGCATTGATACTTCTAGCACCAGCACCGATGACATTCTTGGCTAAAATGTCAAGTTGAGTCATTATCTTTGCCATGTTCTGGTCCCTCTTTTGATCTTTTTCAAGCTGATCATTTGTCAATTTAAAAGTGAGAGAAGAGACCTGATCTTCACGGGTGTACCAAGCTTGGTTAATTTTGGTCATACCATCCAAAATCTGGGCTGCTATAATGTAAGGTTGTTGCATCAAACCTCCTAGAGAGTTTATCTGCAACTCCCTTGTTCACCGAATCAATGCTACGATAAAAGTATTGCAGCAAAACATTGTCGAGCAAACCATGAGTTGGGCATTGCAGCACTAACTTCTTAATTGTAGCCAAGTCTTATGGATTGGCTTACCCTCCAAACACTTGAAGCTTTGGATGTTGTCCCTAAGTTTCATCATCTTCGAAGTATGGAAAAATAGCACTTGGAATGTAGTGACAAGCTCTTCCCACGAATTGATATAATCTCTTGGCAACTCAGCCAACCACTTACATGCTTCTCCCATTAGAGAAAATGGGAACAACCACAATCGAACCGAATCTTGGGATATGTTCTTGAAGGAGAATGACTCGCAAACATCGACAAAGTTCCTTATATGCTCATGGGGATCCTCATGAGCTAACCCACCAAACAACCCTTTTAATTGAAAGAGCTACAACATGGTACTTGTAATATCGAACACATCATTCCCTTCAGCCGGAGGCGAGTGAATGGCACCTACTCCACCAACTAGATTTGGGTCATTTACATTCGGTTCATTGACATCATTGAGGTTTTCGATGTCATCTTGGTGGCCCAGTTGACTATCATTGCTTCCATTGACACTCATTTCCTCTATTTTAAACAACAGCACACAAACCAAAACTGAAAGTAATTAAATTCAACTATGACTAAAAAGAACAAAAATCCAACTTCACCAAAAGAATTTCAAACAACACCACTCCCCGGCAGCGGTGCCATTTTGATCAACATTTAAAGGACACTTCATCCAATTCTAAGTGTCAACTATCGCTAGTCAGTATAAAACCCAACTAAATTAGTTGGGATAGAATCCCACATAGAGTGGTACGAATTTAGATTCAATAGGAAAGTATGAACATGTTCAAATTAGTCATAGGAATAAAAATTGTCGAATAAAGACATCATTTAAATGAGGAGTGACACGAATGTCAAATGGGGGTTTTGGTTTTAAACTTATCAACTACAAACAGTGGCAAACAACATGAAATAAAAATAATGAGACGAGTTCTTGGGATATGATTCGATTATAGGCTATTATAGACCAATGGGTAATTGCAACTATTAGAAAATGGCTAAATATTAGTGAGTAAGCTAGGCTATAGAGGAGGAAAACTTTCTCTCAAACAATTTATCCAGAATCAAGTTGATTTATCTCGAACATCAATAAGCATGCAAAATAAAAACAGCCCACACCTTAGTCAATTCGTTCTCTCAAGTTGAATGTGTAGAAAAGGGTTTAGGGTTCACTCTCTTGAGCTGAACCCAGGTCAACCCAATACCCATAGACCATCAATTAAACACCTTAGTTCTAAACCCTCTCTCTCGAGCAAGCCAAGTACACAAAGGTAGAATCGCATTTGCAACTACAATTCTTAAATTAACCCACAATAAATGATTGAACTCACTTTTAAATAGCAATGAAACTAATAATTAGCAACACCCATAAGCTAAATTAGCCCATAATCATAAAATCACACATCAAAAATTCGTGTTTTAGCTAGACATCATTAAAAGGTAAAATCAATTACCAAATTGATTATCCATCAACTGGGTAAGTGTAGATTCATCCTTACGATGCTCTAATTCAATGAATCTCAAAGACCCACTTCTAATTTCTCAAAAGTGAAAAACTTCAATTCTTCAAAGCTTAAGAAAAACTATAGAAAAACTGTCTCTACAGCTGAAAGCTTCACAATAGATTCAAAATTATGAATTTTGATACTAATTCCTCTAAACTAAATATTCAAAAACATATTTATAGTAGCCAAGAATGTGCTCCGAAGAGTCACTTGGCGAAGTAAGTTGGGCTCCCTAAACCACTCGGTGAGACACCTTTTGGTCACTTCAATCGCCCTTCTGCCTTGGCTTTCAGCAACCTCAAGGTGTGTAACTTTGGGAGATCTAAAATTGCATCGCGGAACCACTCGTTGATCCGCTGACTGCTCTTTTCTCTAGCCAACTTGATTTCTTTCCACAGAGCTTGGCACACTTGAACTTTAGGTGGTCATATAGCCATTCGGTGACTCACCAAGCGGACTTGACGATCACCAGGCTTTCTTTTCTTCATTATTTCAGCTCACTTTGTTTCTTTTTTCAACTTAGTGTTCATGATTTATTCCTCAATCCATAATCCTAAAAATCAAGTGTTTTACATTAGTTATACGCAAAAAAATAAGCATTTTGAAGACAGTAAACCTATATAGATAAATCCTTAAATGAGTCCAAATCTTAGACTCATTAATTGAGCATATGGGATGCCCCAAATAATGAAGATGGTTAGCGCCTTTTCCTGACCTACCTCACAGGGAACCATATTCAATGGCGACTACCATTGGTCCATGACCGAGCTTTGTTGAGAACCAACTATGTCTATTTCATTGAGTTGATTGGGTTGGAAAGCTTCTTGCACTACGCACCTCAAAGAGTCCTCCAGTAGTTTGGGATTACCCAAAGTATTCCTCTATGGTCAAATATGGTACTAATAAAGGTCGATTATGAATGAAGAATTTTGATTGAAAGGATAGCTGCTCTGGTACAAGGGTGTTATTATATTCTTGACTTAGGCATGGGGGTTGAGTCGTGGTGCACCCCTAAATATTATACTTGGTTTATGATGGGAGGAATTCTCGCAAGGCCCAACAGTGATGGGATCATAGGGTTCACAGACACCAAAATATCAAATCAAACTTCCACGGAGCTATTGAACCTCTTACCCATAACCACAACCATGAATCATCAAGTGACGCCACTATCTGTCGACCATCTTAAACAGACAGGTTATAATAAACCAAAGGAAGAGATGAAGGAAGACCCTGAAGAGGATCATAGAGAGCTAACTGAGGAGATGGAAAAGGATTCAGAAGAATATTCAGAGCATGTACTTGACTTGTATAACCCTAGAGATGGAGGAGTGATTCATATGGAGAATGAATTGATTCCAACAATAGAAGACGCCCACTTGAAATATGGTTCCATTGGGTTTGATTAAAAGAAGGATTCAATACACTAGGAATGGAAGATCGACGAATCCCTAGAGTACCGCCCAAGGCCATATTATGATGTGGACGATGTCGATGACGATGTCAATGCTCCAATATGGTCGTAGGTCATCTTTCTTCTTCAAACTCTCTCATAAGCTCCTCAAAGTGTCGTGATGCCTATCCTTCTTGTATGACATATGGCTACCCTTGTACATTCATTTCTTAGACTTTGATCACCTACCTCAGTGTAATAGCCAGATTGCCTTGATTAATAAAGTCATGTTTGCTCGAAATCTAAAATGTGTTTAAATGGATCATTTATTATCAAACTAATTGCAACGCCAGCCTACCTCAGTCAAAAAGAGGTTCTATATTAGGACACATTTTGAATGTCACTAAATTAGCGTATATATGTGTAATGCTTACATATTCATTACGTCTTTCAGTATCTCCAAAACTAAAATAGTTTCCCTTTTTCTTTGTTTTCTTTTATTTTTAATTATTTATCCCCCAAAGTACATTTATTTGTGTTGACTTGAATACTAGCTGGCTCACGATACGATCTTCGATCAAAAGGAAAAATGACTGACAAAGACGAGTCCAACACTGCCCCAAACATAATAGTTCTTATTGAGAATCTCGAAAGTTCTCAAAATATAACAGGCATTCAAAATGAGGAGAAGGAAAGAATTGCATCAAGTGTGAGACTTGGCCAAACTGTCAATTACCATTTTCTCTACATTCAAGATGCCTATCTACTTCCCAAAGGGTGACTTGCCTTCTACTGACATAGCATATCAACCAAAACAAACTCAACACGATCCCGCACATGGTCGAGTTCTACCAACTTCTCCAACCGTAGTCAGGACCATTCCTAACCTCTCTAATCACGACCCTACCATACCTACAATGCAGCAGATACTTGTGGTGCATGTCTCCGCTCTCAATGAGCCATATGTTCCACCTATATATTCCACTGCAGATCCTACCTTCACAACGGAAGCTGTGGTTAATGTCCTGTATGAGGTCGATCAATATGCAGAAATAGAGAAACATGCTCGGTTGAAAAGAGGATGCATCTATCAATGCCCAACTTCATGGTCTGAGAAAGGCATTGAAAATCTTAAAAGTTACAAGAGGAACAGAGAGCCTAGATTATGATGACTTGTGCATCTATCCAGACATTGACATGTCAGTAAGGTAGAAACCACCAAAGTTTGACATGTTTGATGGAAAAGGTGACCCTCACGCATATTTAAGGGCATACTATGACAAGTTAGTCGATGTAGGAAGAAATAAGAAGTTGAGGATGAAGTTGTTCATCCGGACTCTGTCTTGAGAATTATTAACCTTGTATATGTTCTAGGACCCTCAAAAATGACGTGATTGGCAGGAAATGCTGAAGATTTCATGACTTGTTTCAGCTTCAATTCCAAAATGACAGCTGACAGATTCTCATTGGCCAATATACGGAAGAAACCATCCGAGAATTTCTGTGAGTATGTACGATGTTGAAGGACTGAATCTGCAAGGGTGCAACCACCACTAGATGAGAGTGAGCTCTCAAAATAATTTATTTGAGCTCAAGAAGGTATCTACATTGACAAGATAATGTCAATGATGGGCCTGAAGTTTGCAGAATTAGTCAAGATGGAAACTTTATAGAGGATGATGTTAAAGCTGGTAGATTCAATCTATGGTCATTGCAAGATGCATGTAGGGGGCCATACAATTGGGTCCCATTGGCGGCATCAAAAAGAAAAAAGGGAGGATATTTCAGCTGTCACTTACCAACAAGGAGGATAATCCCACCGATACTATAATACCCCGTATTCTATGTGTACTAGTTCTATTTATATGACATTTATAAATTGCCTTGTGGTATAGTTATGGACTCGGTTTCCTATGCGATTAGTGACAATAGAATAGGTTTATAGTGAACTTCCCATATATTTTGATGCGACCCGATTAAGTTTACGTTGATGAAAGTATTTAAACTTGAGATCATAAGGTGGTATTTGAGTCTAAAGTTTAAATTGACATAGTGTATATAAATTTTAAGTTAAATTAAAGGTATTACGGTCTAGAAATGGAATAAGATATTGAGGTGCTTGATTGACTACACTAAGCTAGTAGGTGCATCACCTACTTTGACTTATTGACTAGCCCAAAAGACCAAGTAGGTGCACCACCTACTAAGACTCTTTTGACAATATTATTAGGCCAAGTGCACTACCACCTACTTGCATCAATCTAGCCCAAGTTGATTAGAAGAATAAGGGAAAGTGGACAGCCAAGGCCCAATCTTTCCAATTCCACAAGAAATAATTTGAATGGAAAAGTAGGTGCATCACCTACTTAAATGTGTGGCCTAAATTAAAGACACATGTTGAGTGCAAATGAAATACAAGCGGGTGGGTCACCTACTTAACAAATTATGGCCCAAAATGAGTGAGAAAGTCGGCCAAAGCAGGTCCTTTTAAAAGGGATTGATATCAGCTTTTTCCAACCATTTTTACTTTTGACAAAAAATCTAATTTCTAGAGCTTTCTCTCTTCTCTCTCCTAGATTCATACAACAACTATTAAATACCATTAGGGTTCTTGAATATTAGGGATTTCAAGCTATTGGAAGATATATTTTAAACAAGTTAAGGAGAACAACATTTACCTTGAAGAATCCAAGTCTTAGAAAATGGTAGTTCTGTTCAGCAAATTAAGCTACTCCAATTTTCTCCCTCTTGTGCTTGAGTAAATTAGGACACTTGATGTGTGTTAGTGAGTTGGAAATTGTTACTTTTATATGGTGTAATATTGGGCAGGATGTTTTGTTGATTAGTGCATGTTGGGACAGCCATGGAGGGGAGTCCTCTTTAAATTCAATTATGAGCTTGTTTGAGCACTTTAAAAGTAATGTTAGCTCTTCAAGTGTTTGTGATTAGAAACCATGATTCATATTGCTTCTGTTACATTATTGTTTTTAAGGATTATTTTATGTAAGTTATGATAAGGGACGCAACTGGATGTGCGGGAAAGTTATGGAGACGTTAAAGGACTTAAGTATTGTAGGGAGCTTTGGGGAGGACCTGATACAAAGGATGTATAATATATAGACGCGATTAAAGGGAAAAGGAAGGACAGAAAACACTGGCTAGATTATTTGCATGCGTACTGCTTAGTTACTATTTGGGTGAGACCAAGTAGCTCAAATTAATTAATTAGCTACTAATACTAGTATTACAACTTATTTTATGTAGATTAATAATCTAAAGAGAATGAGCTTAATTCATACATATTGAATTGTATACCAAGGTATGTAAGGCTATTCGATTTCTAAATTCTTTGGTATGAATCCAACACTTGTATTAAAAAGTAAGCTTTCTAAGTGTCCTCGATACTGACAGATTAATGTGAGTGCTCTAATATCGCCAAAGTACCTTGGCACGTATTCCCCTTATATAAATCAAAATAATCCTAGATTACACATGGTACATATGTTTATATGTTGGATATATAATCTACCCATATCATGCCAACGTGCTTCAATTATCTATTTATATGTCATCTTTTCGCATGTTCATATGTTCCCTTTATTGGTTATTATTTCCATTGTGTTAGATTATAATGTTCCCTTTATTGGTTATTATTTCCATTGTGTTAGATTATAATGTTACCTCACAAGATCCCTACTTGCTCTATTGTACATTTTATATGTACTTACTTGGAATATGTATTCATCCTAAAGTTTAATATGACCACGTTCTCCTTTGGTTCCATGTTCATGTATACCTTGTATTTGATATTAGTTAGTGACCATTTGGCTATCATATAGAGTTCAAATCTCTTGGCTGAATGTTTAATGTCTTCACTTGATATGTGCTTCAAATTGAGATGTCAAAATGCTTATTGAGTCATATAAACTCCTAAATATTACATGCTCATGTCACATTTGCTTGTCATTATTATTATCATAAGTCCATATTCATTTGTCTTCTAGTATGAGTCCATTGTTCCAAATCTCAACAATGATTATAACCACCAAAACAGTAATCTCAAAAGAGTTATGATCATCAAAAGAAAATTTTCAAAAGAGTTATGGACATCAAAACTACAATATAAAAATTAAAGAATCTAAGTGAAGCAATCTATATAATTATGGGTGGCAGCCTAGGGGCAAATGCCTAACATGGGTCGATCCCAGTTGGTATAGAAAGGTGGCAGCTTAGGTACAAAAGCCTAGCATGGGCCGATCCCAATTGGTATAAGGCGGTGGAAGCTTAGGGGTGAAAGCCTAGCATGGGCCGATCCCAATTTGTGGAATTATGAGGACCGCATCCCAGGGGTCAAAATGCCTAGCATGGGTTATCCTCTTTTACCGCTGATCAACTGGTCATTTGTATCATATGTCTTAAAAATATTATAATGCATAGAAGAGTAAAGGAAAGAATGTAATATACACAATTCCACAAGTATAAGCAAATGTGGTCTCTAATCCTTGTCTATTGGTATTTTGTTTCACTTGAGCTCTCATTTTACATAGTGTTGTATTATGCCTTGCATATTCAGTACATTCTTTCATATTGACGTCCCTTATTAGGGGCAGTGCATTACATGCTACAGGTACAGGTCATCTAGTAGATCTCCCCAATAGAAGCACATGATACTCAGCGGTTGTTGGTGAGCTCCAAGTTGATTCGAGGCTTTGTTGAGTCTTTACTATGCGTATTTCATAGTGGTACAATCATGGATTCCAGTAGAGGCTCTGTAGACATTGTAAAACTATCATCTAAATTCATAGTTTCACTTGTTACATGTATCGGTTCAATTAGTCAGCATATGTTGTATATAAAGCTTCTCATTAGTAAATATATCTACATAATAGTTGTTTACTTTCTCATCATAGGTTACTCATAAAGCATGTGTTCATGTGGTACTTGTCCGCCGCACTTGTGGTTGGGGTGTGACAGATACCCCAACAATCCCCAAAATGTTACACGCAATTCATACGTCCCATAACAAGTATATAATTCCAAACAACACTATAATCCACAATGAACACCAACATACCAAAATCCACCAAGTCCATATGTCCTTGTCCAAGTGCCAATCCACCAATATAAACCCGTATATGCACCGAGACCACGTAAAAATCTTGAAGCTAGAAATTCTCGCGATTACACACTGATTATCGAACCCTATGCCCAATTGTTTAAGAGGTTTTGGGCAGCATAAATGTTCCAACCAGTTGAAGAGAAACTTCCTAATCCAATCCATCATAATTTTGATGGAAACAAGTGATGCACTTACTACTCGAGAATCAAAGGACGTGACAGAGAAGATTGTTTTTATTTGAAGAGACAAATCAAGTCTTTGATTAGGATAGGGGTAATATAATGCACTCAAGCACTTCCCCATGTAAACAACAACCCCTTGCAAGAGTATGAGAATTGGGAGGTTAACATGGTTACTCTAAATGATGAATATTAGGGCTACGACTATCGAGCAGATGCTAATGGAAAGATGATCACCACTGTCGTGGCTCAAGGGATGACTAGGTTAGGGATGTTTTATGGCCTAGAGGACCTAAATCAAAGAATTCTTGGAAAGGAACATAATCCAAAAAGAATGTTACCAATGTTGGAAGCCACAAATTTTTTGATAAAGATGTAGCCTAAAGACTATTTAGTCGAAGAGCAGGTGAAGAAGACACCAGCCCACATATCTATTTTTTCTCCGCTTATGAGTTTTAAAGACCATAAGAATGCTTTGATGGAGGTTTTAAGCAAAATGAACATTCTAAAAGAAACCACAAGTTAAACCTTAGCTTAAACGATTAGAAGAATATTGAAAGCTAACAAGAATTCTTTCCATGATTACGAGTTGCCTGCAGAAGGAGTTCGGCACAACAAAGCGCTTTACATCACAGTAAAATGGTGTGACTCAAATTCTAATTGATGGTGGTTCTTGAGGTAACATTTGTCCTTTTACCACTTTGAGGGATTTAGGTGTGAATATGGGAGACATAAGGGAAAGTTGTGTGAAAGTTAGAGCTTTCGATGTAGTGTAAAGAAGTGTCATCGAAGATATCTATATAACATTGCAAGTAGGGCCGGATGAATTCCCCATTCTATTTCAAGTAATTGATGTTTCATCCAACTATAACTTGTTTTTGGGAAGACTATGGGTTCACATGGCGAGAGCAGTTCCTTCCACTCTTTATCAGTGTGTGAAGTTTATATGGAATCGCACAGAAGTTATTATCCAAGGAGAGCTCAGCCACCCCATTCATTCTTTCAATTCTATCCCTGTTACCAATGAGTTAGGCAAAGCCACATTTCACAGTTTGGAAATCAGGCAAGTTGTAAGGGTCAATGAGGAAGCAAAGCCACATGATATAAAATTGTCAAGTTCAAAAAAAATTGTTGCGTCAAAGATGTTGAAGTATGGTTATCAGCCAAAGAGTGGACTTGGACCAAAGTCCAATGGCATAGTTGAGCCAATCCAGCTAAATCATCAGAGAGCACCAACGGACTCGGATATGAGACTACCCTGGGAAGAGTCGACCATGAGTCAAGCAAGACAATCTTCGTACCAGAACAAGCTTTGGTACCAAATCAAGTAGGCAATGATGACATCATAGAAGGAATAGGCAATTCATTCATGGCCATGGATGGGGAAGAGAAAGAGACAAATCTCAGCAAGTTGACCATTTGTGATGCCGAACCTGGAGAAATCTTGCAAGACTAAACCATTAGCCCATCCCTGTTTCAACCAGAATCCTAGTAGTGTGAAGAAGAATTTTTTATTTTTACAACTCCCGTGATCAAATTGAGGCTTGAATCACACGTAATTTTTTGTTGCTTGCCTCTTCTAAAAGCTAGAATGCTTTGAAATAAAAAGTCTTTATTTTTATTTAAAATTACCTCATTATTTTAAATATCTATTCATTTTTACTTACCTTTTGCATTTTTAAGAGCTCAAATTAATAAAAATCCCCGTTGAATGGTTATGATATGTAACAAATCCACCGAGCAAGAACATGAAGAGTATGAGGAATCATGATGCCTGAAAATCTACCACATGAGATCAAGAAAGTTGACAGTCAGAAAAAACCCAATATGGATGGAACAGAGATTGTAAACTTAGGAGATGAGGAAATTCTGAAGGAAACATGAGTCAACATACATTTGGAGGATGAAAGAAAGCAATATTTAATAGTGTTCCTTAAGTAAAATGTTGATGTATTTGTCTGGTCGTACGATGTCATGCAAGGATTAACCATTAATAATGTCTTACACAAATTACCAACTAATCCCACTTATCTACCTGTAAAACAAAAGACAATAAAGTTCAAGCCGAATTTGAGTCTAAGGATGAAGGAGGAGGCAACTGAACAAATTGCAGCAAATGTTGTGAGGGTTACCAATTACCCCATATGGTTTGCCAACATTATGCCTATGCCAAAAAAGGATAGAAAGATCAGAATATATGTGGACTATCAAGATCTCAACAGATCCAGTCCTAAGGATGATTTCACTCTTCCAAATATTCATACACTCATCGATAATTGTGCAAAACATAAGTTGCAATCATTTTTCGATTGCTTTTTAGGATATCACCAAATCCTGATGGATGAAGATGATGCAGAAAAGACAACGCTTATCACTCCATTGGGGGATGTATTGTTATAGAGTAATGCCTTTTAGTCACAAAAATGTCGGTACAACCTACATAAGGGCCATGACTACCCTTTTTCATGATATGATCCACAAGGAAATTAAAGTGTACATGGATGATGTCGTTATCAAATCAAAAAGAAGTTCAGACCACCTAGATAACTTACGAAAGTATAATCTGAAGTTGAATCCAGCAAAGTGTGCATTTGAAGTACCCACGGCATTCAAGGCATAAAGTTCGATCCATGAAAGACAAAGGCAATCCAAGAGCTACATCCACCCAAGACCAGAAAGGACATGATGAGTGTCTTCGGAATATTGAATTACATCAGTCGTTTCATAGTTCAATCCACAATGACCTATTAACCTATATTCAAATTACTAAAAAAGGATGTTACCAAGAAATGGATAGAGGAATATCGAAAGGCTTTCTATAAAATCAAATAATACTTGTCCAACCCACAAGTATATGTGCCACTAGAGCCGGGAAAGCTTTGTTATTGTATCTATCTTTCATGGAAAATGCATTCGAATATATATTCACGTAGCATGATGAGACCAGTAGAAGAGAGCAAGCCACTTGCTAATTGAGCAAGAGTTTCACACTGTACGAGGAAAGATACACCCTGTTGGAATGAACATGTTGTGCTTTGACTTGGATCACGCAAAAATATAGGCATTACCTATCTGCATACACCACATACTTAATCTCGATAATGGATGCACTTAAGTACATCTTTCTGAAGCCGATGCATACAGGTAAACTGGAAAATCGACAAATTTTGTTATCGAGTTTGATACTGTGTACTGAAGACTCTAATATATGGACTACTTTAGGGATTTATTTATATATATTTACTATCCTCAAATGTTTATTTTGTGTCAATAATTAATGTAAAACCCTTGATTTCCATGTATATAGATTGAGGAACAAATCAAGGGCAATAATTTGCAAAAAGGAACAAAGCAAGTTAAAAGAATGAAGAAAGGCAAGCTTGGTGAACACCAAGTCCACTTGTTGAGTTGCCGAATGGTGACTTGACCGCCTAAAGTTACAGTGTACCAAGCCCTGAAGAAAGAACAAAGTTGGTTAGGGAAAGGAGCAGTCGGTGGATAGCCAAGTGGTCCTGCGATGCAGTGCTAGATGGCCCAAAGTTACAGACCTTGAGGATGTTGAATTCCAAGGTAGAAAAGTGATGGAAATGACCAAAAGGCAGCTCGTTGAGTGGTTCAGCGAGCCTGGATTACTTCGTTGAGTGACTCTTTCGAGCACATTTTCGGTAATTTGAAGTACATTTTTGAACACTTAGTTTATGTGAGATCATATACTTTTAGTTTTTATTAAGTTTTTAGTTGTAGATACAATTTTCTCTAGTTTTTCCTAAGTGTTGAAGAATTGAAGTTTTTCTGTTTTGAGAAATTGGAAGTGGGTCTTTAAGATTATTCGAATTGTAGCATTGTAAGGACCAATATACACTAACCCAATTGATGGATAATCAATTTGGTAACTGTTTTTTATCTTTTTATAATGTCTAGCTAAAATCCCAATTCTTGCGGTGTGATTATATGGTTATGGGTTGATTTAGCTTATGCGTATTGATAATTGTTAGTTTAATTGCTATTTAAAAGTGAGTTCAATCATTTATTGTGGTATGATTTAAGAATCGCAGTTACAAATACAATTCTACCTTTGTGTTCTTGGCTTGCGAGAAAGAGAGGTTTTAGAACTACGGTGTTTGATTGATGGTGTGTGGGTATTGGGTTTACTTGGGTTCAACTCGAGAGAGTAAATCCTTAACCCTTTTCTACATATTCAGCTCGAGAGAGTGAATGGACTAAGGTGTAGGTTGTTCTTATTCTGCATGGTTGTTGATGTTTGAGAGAAATCAACTTGATTCGGGATAAATTGTTTGAGAAAAAGTTTATCTCCTCTATAGCATAACTTACTCACTACTATGTAGTCATTTTCTAATAGTTGCAATTACCCATTTGTCTATATTAGCCTATAATTGATCACATCACAAGAACCCGTCTAATTTTTGGTATTTCATATTGTTTGATGCAGTTTGTAGTTGATATTTAAACCAAAAACCCCCCATTTGACATTCGTGTCACCCTGATTTGAATGATGTTTTTATTCAATAACTTTTATTCTTATGCCTGATTTGATCATGTTCATACTTACAATTGAATCTGAAACACGTACCGCTCCATGTGGTATTCGACCCCAACTCATTTAGTTGGGGTTTATACTGATTAACGACCATTGACGCTTAGAATTGGATGAAATGTCTTTGATAACGTTATTTCATTCAAAATGACATGGTGCTGAGGTGTTGATGAGTCTGAGATTTGGACTCATTTAGGGATTTATATATATAGATTTAGTGTCCTCAAATGCTTATTTTGTGCCAATAATTGATGTTACCCCGGGCATTTATTCTTCGATAGATGGAGAGACTTTGTAGATAGGACCTTTCTTTACCTCCCTCTCTGTCATTTTTATTGACTTTTTATTGTTTTTGTGCATTTAAGGACAACTGCCTTTTTATTTGTGGTGGGGTTAGGTATTTCCATAACTACCTCTTGTGTATATATTATCGAGTTTTTATGCTTTAATTTTGTTTTAATATTATGTTGCGGATGTTTGAGCTTATGACTCCTCATTATGAACGCAAATGATTTTTTACCCTTCTAAAATTTTTTTGCCACCTCTTGTGTGTGATTGTGGTTGTTCTTGTCTAAATTTGAGTATTGGTTATGATCAATACCGATGACTTGAATAGTGCTCTTAATGGAACAAAAATGAATGCACGACTACGATAAGGCCAAATGAAGTTGCATAAATAATATGTGAACTTTTGCATCTTGTTGTGAGTAGCCAATTATCGAATGAGTCTCTTGTGATGAACATTGCACACTAGCAAAAGTGTGGAGTCTTGTTTGATATTGGTGTCAATGCCTTGTGTGATGAACTTATCGTGAACCTTATGTGATGACACCTAGAATTTGCCCCGTTGGTCTGGTTGAGTACACGAAGCAAGCTTTTCAAATGATCTTAGGCAACAATTTTGAATAGTGAAACAATTTTTAAAAATATCTCTTTTATGGCCAACCTTGTGAGTGTATGAACTTTGTTGAACCCCTTTGAGCCTTTTCCTTTTCTTGGAAGAAATTTGATGCAAGTATAACCCATCTTTATCCACTCACCTATAATCCTCATGAAGTGTGGTGTGTTTGAATAGCTAACTTAGGCCAAAAGCTTATGTTGGGGGTGTTGTGAAAAGAGATGGAAAATTAAGAACTGTAAATAAGTCCCCCCTTGATGCATGGACTTGAAAAAGATGGAACCCCTCCATACAACAAAAAAAGAGGGAAAGAAAGGAATAAAGAAAGAGAAAGAGAATGAAAAAGTTGTGAAATAAAGTTATGAAAGTTGCAAAAGAAATGGGGTGTCCGGTATTCCATGAGAGTTGAATAATGGGGTGAATTTTGAGCATGAGTGAAAATTCCAAAGAAAAGGAAGGAAATTGATGTTCATACCATATTTAATAAGGATAGAAGTCATTAAGCCTAAATGAACATACCTTTACACTCAGCCCCGTTACATGCCTTGAAAAGACCTTTTTGATCTTGAGTGAGCTAAAACAAATGTTGATTGGAAAATAAGGGCAAACCTATGGGTTAAGTCATGCATGCGTTCATCTTTGTGAGTGTGAGTGTTGTATGTGATTCCGGAACTATAAATTATTGAACAATTATGTGTGAATATGGAATCATCTTTGTTGTGAGGGCATTTGAGTATCTTTGTTGAGCTTAAACTTGCATTTGAAACAAATATTGTGAACTTCAGAATCTTTAATAGGGGTCAGTCACAACTTGAATCTTTGAGAGCACAATTGATCGTTGCATGAGTAAGTTGAGTCTTATAGTGTGCATTCGTGATTGAGTCTTTTTTAACACTGTTTGAGACATCCTTTTTGAACTGTTGAACTTGAGTTTTACTTGAGGACAAGAAAAAGTTTAAGTTGGGGTGTTGATGAGTCCGAGATTTGGACATATTTAGGGCTTTATTTATATAGATTTAGTGCCCTCAAATGCTTATTTTGTGCCAATAATTGATGTAAAACCCTTGATTTCCAGGTATATGGATTGAGGAACAAATCAAGAATACTAATTTACAAAAAGGAACAAAGCGGGGTGAAAGAATGAAGAAAGACAAGCCTGGTAATCTCTATGTTTACTTGGCGACACGCCGAATGGCTACTTGTATGCATAGAGTTCTAGTATCTAACCCCTGAAGAAAAAAACCAAGTTGGCAAGACAAAGAAGCAGTTGGCGGATTGCTGAGTGGTTTTCGCAATGCAGTGCTAGATTGCCAAAAGTTATAGACCTTGAGGATGCTGAATGCCAAGGCCGAAGGGCGATGTAAATGATGAAAGGGCGGCTTGCCGAGTGGTTCAGCGAGCCTGACATACTTTGTTGAGTGACTCTTCACAGCACTTTTTTGGCAACTATAAGTACATTTTTGAACATTTAGTTTAGTATCTGAGATCATATACTTTGTGTTTTTATTAAATGTTTAGCTATAGAGACCGTTTTCTCTAATTGTTCCTAAGCTTTGAGAAACTGAAGTTTTTCACTTTTGAGAAATTGGAAGTGGGTCTTTGAGATTCTTCGAATTAGAGCATTGTAAGGACTAATCTACACATACCTAGTTGACGGATAATCAATTTGGTTAGTATTTTTATCCTTTTATAATCTAGCGTGAACCCCAATTCTTAGGGTGTGATTATATGATTATGGGATGATTTAGCTTATGGGTATTGCTAATTGTTAGTTTAACTGCTATTTAAAAGTGAATTTAATCATTTATTGTGGTTTAATTTAAGAATTTTAGTTGCAAATACAGTCCTACTTTTGTGTTCTTTGTTTGCTCGAGAGAGAGGTTTTAGAACTAAGGTGTTCGATTGATGGTTTGTGGGTATTGGGTTGACCTAGGTTCAGCTTGAGAAAGTGAATCTTAAAACCTTTTTCTACACATTCAACTCGAGAGAGTGAATGGACTAAGTTGTGGGATGTTCTTATTTTGCATGCTTGTTGATGTTCGAGAGAAATCAACTTGATTCGGGATAAATTGTCTGAGAGAAAGTTTATATCCTATATAGCCTAGCTTACTCAATGATATTAAGCCATTTTCTAATAGTTACAATTACCCATTTGTCTATATTAGCCTATAATCGATCACATCCCAAGAACCCGTCTCATTATTGTTATTTCATATTGTTTTTTGTTGTTTGTAGTTGATAACTAAAACCAAAAACCCCCCATGTGACATTCGTGTCACCCCTGATTTGAATAATGTTTTTATTCGATAACTTTTATTCCTATGACTGATTTGAACATGTTCATACTTCCCAATTGAATCTAAAACACGTACTTCTCCCTATGGGATTCGACCCCAACTCATTTAGTTGGGATTTATATTGATTAACAACCATTGACGCTTAGAATTGGATGAACTCTGTTTGATAACGTTATTTCAATCAAAATGGCGCAACTGCCAAGGTGTTGATGAGTTCGAGATTTGGACTCATTTAGGGCTTTATTTATATATATATATTTAGTGTCCTCAAATTCTTATTTTGTGCCAATAACTGATGTGACCCCAAGCATTGATGCCCCGACAAAGGGAGAGACATTGTAGACAGGACCTTTCTTTACCTCCATCTATGTCATTTTTATTGACTTTTTATTATTTTGTGCACATGAGGAAAACTACCTTTTTATTTGTAGTGGGTTGAGGTATTTCCATGGATACCTCTTGTGTATATATTATCGGGTATTTGTGCTTTAATAGTGTTTTGATATATTGTGTTTTGATATTTTGTTGTGGATGCTTGAGATTATTACTCCTCAATATGAATTCAAATGGTTTTTGACCCTTCTGAGAAAAATTTGCCACCTCTTGTGTGTGATTGTGGCTATTCTTATGCAAATTTGTGTTTTGGTTATGATCAATACCGATGACTTTAATAGTGCTCTTAATCGAACAAAAATGAAAGCATGGCTACGATGAGGCCAAATGATGTTGTATACATAATATGTGAATTATTTGCATCTCGTTGTGACTAGTCGATTATCGAATGAGTCTCTTGTGATGAACATTGCACAGTAGTGAAAGTGTGAAGTCTTATTTGATATTGGTGCCAATGCCTTGTGTGATGAGCTTACACTGAACCTTGTGTGATGACACCTAGAATTTTCCCATTTGTCCAATCGACTAAGTAATGCAAGCTCTTGAAATGATCTTAGGCAACAATTTTGAAGAGTGAAAAAAATTGACAATATACTACTTTTGTAGCCAACCTTGTGAGTGTGTGAACTTTGTTGAACCCCTTTGAGCCTTGTCCTTTTCTTGGAAGAAACTTGATGCAAGTGTAACCCATATTTATCCACTCACCCATAATCCTCATGAAGTGTGGTCTGTTTGAATAGCCAACTTATGCCAACAGCCTAAGTTGGGGGTATGGTGAAAAGGGGAGGAAAATCAAGAAGTGTGAAAAACTCCCACTTGATGCATGAACTTGAAAAAGATAGAACCCTCCATACAAAAAAAACAAAGATAAAAAAAGGAGGAAAGAAAAAGAAAAAAAATGAAAAAGATATGAAATAAAGTTATGAAAGTTGCAAAAGAAATGGGGTGTTCGGTATTCCATGAGAGGTGAATAATGGAGTGAATTTTGAGCATGAGTTAAAATGATGAAGAAAAGGAAGAAAATTGATGTTCATACCACATATCATGAGGATAGTAGCCACTGATTCTAAATGACCATACCTTTACACTCAGCACCATTACAAGCCTTGAAAAGACCTTTTTGATCTTGAGTGAGCTTAAACGAATGTTGATTGGAAAATAAGGGCAAACCTATGAGTTAAGTCATGTATGTGTTCATCTCTATGAGTGTGAGAGTTATATGTGATTTCAAAACAATAAATTGTTCAACAATTATGTGTGACTATGGAATCATCTTTGTTGTGAGGGCATCTAAGTACTTTTGTTGAGCTTGAACTTGCATTTGAAACAAATATTGTGAAATTGAGAATCTTTAATAGGGGTGAGTCACAACTCTAATCTTTGAGTGTACAATTGATCCTTGCATGAGTATGTTCAGTCTTATTGTGTACATTCATGATTGAGTCTTTTGTAGCGCTGTTTGAGACATCCTTTGTGAACTGCTGAATTTGAGTTTTACTTGAGGACAAGCAAAAGCTTAAGTTGGGGATGTTGATGAGTTCGAGATTTGGACTAGTTTAGGGCTTTATTTATGTAGATTTAGTGTCTTCAAATGCTTATTATGTGCCAATAAATGATGTAAAACCCTTGATTTCCAGTTATATGCATTGACAAACAAAGGAACAAAGAGAGCTATAAGACTGAAGAAAGTCAAGGTTGGTGATCGCCAAGTCCACTTGGTGAGTCGCAGAAAGGCTACTTGATCGCCTAAAGTTCCAGTGTGTCAAACCCTGAAGGAAAGAAACATGTTGGTGAGAGAAAGGAGCAGTTGACGAATCGCTTAGTGGTTCCGCGATGCAGTGCTAGATCGCCCAAAGTTACAGACCTTGAGGATGTTGAATGCCAAGGCAGAAGGGCAATGGAAATGACCAAAGGGCGGCTGGCTGAGTGGTTCTGCGAGCCTGACTTACTTCGGTGAGTGACTCTTTGCAACACACTTTCGGCAATTATAAATACATTTTTGAACATTTAGTTTAGATTCTGAGATCATATACTTTGAGTATTTAATAAGTTTTTAGCTGTAGAGTCAGTTTTCTCTAGTGTTTCCTAAGCTTCGAAGAATTGTAGTTTTTCACTTTAGAGAAATTGGAAGTGCCTCTTTGAGATTCTTCGAAATGGAGAATTGTAAGGACTAATTTACACTTACCTAGTTGATGGATAATTAATTTGGTAACTGTTTTTATGTTTTTATAATATCTAGCTTAAACCTCAATTCTTGGGGTGTGATTTTATAATTATGGCATGATTTAGCTTATGGGTATTGCTAATTGTTAGTTTAACTGCTATTTAAAAGTGAGTTCAATCATTTATTGTTGTTTAATTTAAGAATTGTAATTGAAAATACAGTTCTACCTTTGTGTTCTTGTCATGCTCGAGAGAGAGGTTTTAGAACTAAGGTGTTTGATTGATGGTCTGTGGGTATTAGGTTGACTTAGGTTCAACTCAAGAGAGTGAATCCTAAACCCTTTTCTACACATTCAGCTCGAGAGAGGGAATGGACTAAGGTGTGGGTTGTTCTTATTTTTCATGCTAGTTGATGTTCGAGAGAAATCAACTTGATTCGGGATAAATTATTCGAGAGAAAGTTTATCTCCTCTATATCCTAGCTTACTCACTGATATTTAGCCATTTTCTAATAGTTGCAATTACCCAGTTGTCTATATATTATCCTATAATCGATCACATCCCAAGAATTTGTCTTATTATGGTTATTTCGTATTGTTTACTACTATTTGTAGTTGATAATTAAAACCAAAACCCCTGCATTTGACATTCGTGTCACCCCTGATTTTAATGATGGTTTTATTTGATAACTTCTATTCCTATGATTGATTTGAACATGTTCATACTTCACAATTGAATCTGAAACACGTATCGCTCCCTGTGTGATTCGACCCCAACTCATTTAGTTGGGTTTTATACTGATTAACGGATTTTGACGCTTAGAAGTTGATGAAGTGCATTTGATTACATTATTTCAATCATGTACTGACAGAAATGGCTATCAAGGGGCAAACCCTGGCTGACCACCTCACAAAAAACCCAGTAGACCAGGATTACAAGCCACGACCTACTTCCCTGATGAAAAGGTTTTGTTTGTGGGAGAAGACATATCAGAGTCGTATGATAGATGGACGATGTTCTTTGATAGAGCATCAAACTCTATTGGAGTTGGAATAGGAACAGTATTAATTTCAGAAACAAGTCAGTATTACCCAATCTTAGCCATGATTAGGTTTTGTAGTACCAATAACATGGCGGAATATAAAGCTTGTATTCTCGGACTCAGCATGGCTATCGACGTGAATATTAAAGAACTCTTAGTGATTGGAGATTCAGACGTATTGGCTTATTAGGTTCAAGGATAATGGACCACTAAAAATGTCAAGATCCTGTCTTATTTGCATTAGATTAAAGAGTTGAATGGGAGATTAATAAGGATTGAGTTCAAGCATGTCCCTCGAACTCATAATGAGTTCGTCGATGCTTTGGCAACATTTTCCTTGATGATTCAACATCCAGAAAAGAATTACATCGACCCTATCGATATAGTGATACTTGATCAACATACATACTGTTTTCATGTATATGAGGAACTTGATGGAAACCATTGTACTATGACATCAGAAGGTTGATAGAAGCACAAGAACATAATGAAATTTCCACAGGCAAGGAAAAATGAACTTTGAGAAGGATGGACAATAATTTCTTCCTTAATGGCGAAATCCTATATAGAAGAACTCCTGATTCAGGATTGCTAAGGTGTGTCAACTTCGTAGAAGTGGCAACAACAACGACAACAACAACAACAACAAAAACAACAACCACGACAACAACGATGACGACAACGACAACAACAACAATGACGACAACGACAATAACAACAACAACAATGACAACGACAATAACAACGACAACGACAAAGACAATGACAATGACAATGACAACAACAACAGCAACAACAACAACGACAACAACGAAAACAACAACGACAACAACAATGACACAATAACAACAACGACGACAACAACAACGACAACAACAACAACAACCACAACAATAACTAGAACAACAACGACAACAACAACAACAACAAAACAACCACAACGACAACAACAACAACAACGACAACCATAAAAACAACGACAACAACAATAACAACGATGACGACAACAACAATGACAACATTAACAACAACCACAACAACAATGACAACCATAACAACAACGACAACAATAAGGACAACAACAACAACAATAATAACAACAAGCACAACAACAACAACCATAAAAACTACAACAACAACGACAACAACTACAACAACAACAACAACGACAACAACAACAACAACAAAGACAACAAAGACAACAATAACAACAACAACGACAATGACGATGACAACGACGAAGACGAAAACAACAACGACAACAACTACAACAACGACAACGACAATGACAACAACAACAACGACAACGACGACAACGACAATAACGACAATGATAACAACAACAACAATAACGAGAACAACAACAACGAAGACAACAACAAAAATAACAACGACAATAACAACAACAACGACAAAGACTACAACAACGACAATGACAACAACAACAGCGACAAAGACAACAACAACAATAACGATAACAACAACAACCACAACAACAACAACAACCACATCCACAACAACAACAACAACAATAACAACGACAACAACATAAACGACAACAACAACCATAACAATGACAACAATAACAACAACGACAACAACCTAAATGATAACAACAACAAGAACAACAACAACAACCACAACAACAACAACAACGAAAACAACAACAACAACGACAACGACAATGAAAGATAACAACAACGACAACAACGACGACGACAACAACGAAAGCAACAACAACAACAAAAACAACGACAAAAATGACAAAAACAACAACAGCAACGCAAACAACAATAAAGACAACAACGACAACAACAACAAAACCGATAACAACAAAGACAACAACAACAAAATCGACAACCACAGAAACAACAACGACAACAATAACAACGATGACAACAATGATGAGAATAACAACAACTACAACAACAACGAAAACAACAACAACAACAACAACGATGACAACAACAACAACAACAACGAAAACCACAACACCCACGATAACAACGACAGAAACAACAACAACAACAACGACAACAACAACAAAAAACACAACAACCATGATAACAACAACACAAACAGTAACAACCACAACAACAACAACAATAACAACGACAATGACAACAACAAGAACAACAATGACAACGACGATAACAACAACAACAACGACAACAACAACAGCGATAACAACAACAACAATAACAATGACAACAACAACAACAATGACAACAACAACAATGATAACAACAACAACGACAACAACAACAACTACTATGACAACAACAACAACAACTATGACAAAAAAAAAAAAGACAACAACAACAAAAACCACAACAACCACAACACCTACGATAACAACGACACAAAAAACAACAACATCAACAACGACAACAACAACGAAAACCATAACAACCACGATAACAACAACAGAAACAACAACAACCACAACAACAACAACAAGAACAACCACAACAATGACGACAACAACAATGATAACAACAATGACAACGACATCAGCAACAATGATAACAACAATAACAAGAACAACAATAGCAGCAACAACGACAACAACAACGACGACAACAACAATAACAACGACAACGACTACAACAACGACGATGACAACAACAACGACAATGACAGCAACAACAACAATAACCACAATAATAACAACAACAACGAAAACAACATCGACAATAACAACAATGACAACAATGATGACGACAACAACAAAAACAACAGGGACAACAACAAAAATAACAAAAGCAACAACAGCAGCGAGAACAACGACAATAATGACAGCGACAACAAAAACGACAACAACAACGACAACAACAGCAACAACAACAACAACAACAAGGACAGCAACGATAATAATGACAATAATGACAATGACAATGATAGTGACGACGACAACAACAACAACAAAAATGATAACAACGACGACAACAACAACAACTACAACGACAACAATGAAAAAAATGACGACAACAACAACAATAAAAATAATGACAGCAACAACAACAGCAACGAAAACAACAACGAAGACAGCAACAACAAAATCGGCAATAACAAAGACAACAGCAACAACAACAAAACCAACAACAATAGCAACAACAACAACAACAACAACGATAATTACAATGAAAACAACAACAACAACATCAAAAACAAAATAGCCAACAACAATAATGACAGCAACAGCAACAACGATAACAATGACAGCAACGACAGCAACAGCAACGACGATAACAATGACAACAACAACAACAACACAACAACAACAATGAAAACCACAACAACTACACAAACAACAACGATGACAACAACAACGAAAACCGCAACAACCACAACACCCACGATAACAATGACACAAACAAGAACAACCACAACAATAACAAGAACAACGACAATAACAAGAACAACCACAATAATGACAATTTCAATAACAACAACGACAACAACAAGAACGACAACGACAACAACAACAATGACGACGACAATAACAATAACAATAAAAATAATGACAACGACAACAATGATAACAACAACAATAATAACAGTGATAACAACGACAACCATAACAACCATGACAATAAGGACAACAACAACAACAACCACAACAACAATAAGAACAACCACAACAACGACAACAACAACGACAATGACAACAACAACGACAACAATAATAACAATAATGATACAACAATAAGAACAATGAGACCAACAACAATGAGAATAACGACAACGACAATAATAATGACAACGACTACAACAATGACAATGAGACCAATAACAACGACAACGACAGCTACATCAATGACATCAACGAAAATGACTACAACAACGACGACAACGACAGCAACATCAACGAGAATGACTACAACAACGACAACGATAGCAACATCAACGAGGGAAACAATATTAAGAACGACAATGACTACACCAACGACAACGACAACGACAATGACAAAAACAACAACAACAATAATGAAAACAACAACAACAATAATAACAACAGCAACAACAATAACAAGAGCAACAACAATGACAACAACAGAAACAACATCACCAGTTGGAACAACAGCACCAACAGCAGCAGCAACAACACCAACCGCAACAACAGAAACAACAACAACAACAACAACAACAATGACAAGAACAACAACCACAACAACAACGCCAATACTAACAACAACAACAGCAACAACAACAACGATGACAATAATGACAACAACAATAATGACAACAACAACAATAGCAACAACGACAACAACAACGACAACATCATCAACAACAACAACAACAAGAGCAGCAATAACAGCAATAGCACTAACAACACTAACAACAGCAACAACAACACTAACAACAATAACATCATCAATAATAGCAACAGCGGCAACAACAACAGTAACAGCAACAACAACAACAACAGCAATAATAGTAACAACAACAACAACAAAAGCACCAGCAGCAACAACAACACCAATAGCAGCACTAATAGCAGCAATAGCAACATCAACCACAACAACAGCACTAACAAAAATAGCAACAACAATAATACGAACCGCAACAACAGCAATAGCAACAACAACAACAGCAACAACAGCAACAACTACAACAACAACAGCAACAACAACAACAAGCATGACAATAACAACAACAATAACAATAACAACAACAGCAACAACAACAACAACAACCATAACAATAATAATAACAACAACAACAACAACAACAATACCAGAAGCAACAACAACACCAATAACAGCAACACCAACAGCAGCAACAATAGCACTAACAACAGCAACAATAACACCAACCACAATAAAAATACCAACCTCAAAAATAGCAACAGCAGCAACAACAACAACATCAACAGCAACAACAACAACAATACCAACCTCAAAAATAGCAACAGCAACAACAACAACAACAACAACACCAAAAACACCAGTAGCAACAACAACACCAATAACAGCAACACCAACAATAGCACCAATAGCAGCAACAACAACACCAACTGCAATAACAGCAACAGTAACAACATCAACAATAACAACAATAACAACAATAGCAACAACCACAATAACAGCAATAACAATAACAACAACAACAGCAACAGCAGCAGCAGCAACAACAACAACAACAAAAAGAGCAACAACAACAACAATAGCAACAGTAATAACAACAACAAGAATATTTGCATCAGTAAGAGATAACTGCAAATTAGGCTGAGTATTAAAGTATACGGGACCATAGGCCACCATTGATTCTATCTAACCCACAAGAGATTGTCAAAAAATTAAATTTCTAGCATCATGAAGAGCAGCTAAAAAAGTCTCAGGTAGCCCTTTCAGGGTTAACGGCTTAAAAGCAATGTGTACCATACAAATATGAAGATAATTCTACTGATTTTTATATAAATTAACATCACGCTAGTTTAGACAATGAATAGTCTGTTCAGAAGAATTTAAATCTAAAGATTGCTCTATAGTTTTAATCAATTGTTTAGAAGAGAGTTTATCAAACCAACCATAATCATAAATGGTTTTAATAGGGACTTTAGGAATAGTTCATTTGTTTAATAAGTCAAGGTTTTGAGGTACATCGACCTCTTTAAGGCTAATACTTTTAGTACTCATTTCTCTCAGATCCATGAGGCAAAGATCGTATCTATGTCGAATAGCATGACATTGCATTCATAATCCCAAATGGAACATTAAAAGATGTTCTATAAGCATGCCCTTTAAAGATTTGGATTTTCCAATATCCAGATTTTAAATCAAAATTTGAAAATATATTGGCATCATATAATGTTGATAATAAATCTCTTTTATTTGGAATAGGATACCTAATCCACTTTAAAATTTTGTTTAAAGGTTTATAATTAATTGCCAATCTTGGAACACCTCGTTCCCTTTCAGCCATGTTATTAACATAAAAGGTTGTGCAAGACCAAGGGGACTTGGAAGGTTTAATTAAACCCTTTTCGAAGAGATTATCAATCTCAGTTTGGCAATATTCTACTAACTGAGCGCTCATTTGGCAGGACCGAGATTTAGTAGGGATATCATCCTTCGAAAAGCCTTCTTCATATGGAAGAGTTACTATGTGCTTCTTTCAATTCCAAAAAGCACTGGGATGATCTAGACAAATATCAATGGCAAACTACTCAGAATTCAATTTAATCTTTTCCTTAACTGTAGTGGATTTCAAAGAATCGAACATATTCGTACTAAGTAATTTCATTTGTAAGGAATCCATATGATTCTGCTTCATATTAATCAAAGCATTAATATCCCTGGTTACCGGATCTATAACAAAAGAATAAGTTATCTCATTATCTTTATAAGTGGCCGAAAATCCTTTTGAGTCAGTACCAGTGAAAGGATAAATTGCATCAATAAACGGGATTCCAAGTATGATTGGAGGATATAATAGATTTTTAACCAAAAAGAAGAAATGAGGGATGTAGACTTTCTTCTAGAAAATCTTTGCATTTAGCAATTTATACTTTATATCTAAAGCATGTCCTAATGAAGACTTGACCAAATGAGTAGTTTTTTGCAAATATTTCGTAAGCACTATGCTTTCCTGAACACAGCTAACATCTGCACCGCTATCAATCATAGCAACGTTAGTAATTGAAAAGTTGTTGTCAATCAAAAGGGTACATTTAACATACCATTTATGAGCAGTAATAATTGTATCATTCCCAAAAACATATTGTGTTTAGGATTAAGATTAACAGGTTCTTTTTCAACTTGGTTTTCACAAATTCCTTTATTTTTTGCAAATCGGTCATCAAAATTATGCATTTCAATCTGAGTAATTCTATGATCACAAATCATTTGATTTTGTGTAAGAGATTTAATCTCTCTTTTTAAATTTTCAACCTTAATCTTTAAATCATTGAAAGAAGAATCCTTTTCACGAAAAGCATTTCTTTTCATAAGACGATCATCAACCTCCTTTAAAGAGTAAGGAGTTGAATATTCAAAGTCATTTAAATCATTCGAATGGAATGTCATGCCTTTCGGTTTGAAAAATGCCCCGTCTGAATTTCAGAAAATCATGAATGATATTTTAGACCCATATAGGGATTTTATTATAGTTTATATCGATGATATTTTAGTATTTTCTAAAAATTTTGAAATGCATATTAAGCATCTTCATATTTTCAAGAAAATTGTGATACAAAATGATTATTCCTTGGGCATCGATTTGTCAAGGAAAAGTCACTCCTATTCAGAGAGTTATTGACTTTGCCTCAAAATTTCCTGATGTTATCACTAATAGGACACAATTGCAAAGATTTTTGGAAAGTTTAACTTACATTTCCCCATTCTATAAAAATCTTTATCAAGATTTGGCCCCACTATATGATAGGCTAAAGAAGAATTATAAATCTCCCTTAACTAATAGTCATACCAACTTGGTAAAGGATATCCAGCTTCGAGTGCAGTCATTTCCATGCTTAGCCCTCGCCAACCTAGCTTGGCAAAAATTTATTGAGACAGATGCATCTAACATTAGTTATGGTGGGATTTAAAGCAAATTAATCCCAATGATAAGAATGAATATTTGATCATATTTCATTATGGAAAATCGAATGAGGCCCAGAAGAAATATGCTACAGTAGCCCATGAAACCTTGACTATCGTTAAGTGTGTTTTGAAATTCTAGGAGGATTTATACAATTAGAAGATTCTGATAAAAAACTAACGCTCAATCGGTCAAATTTGTGTTTGTTAAAGAGTTCAAGCATGATACTTCAAAATTAATATTTGCAAGGTGCCAAGCACAATTAGCCCCTTTTGACTTTGAAATTCTATATAAAAAGGGAGTTGATAATTCATTACTGGATTTCTTATCCATGGATTACAGTCAATAAAATGTTTTTTCAAACTTTCTTTGATGATGAAACTCTTGTTACCATTCTAAATGTCCTTATATTACCTAGAGATCTGAAAGGTTTTATCATTGAAAAGATTATTGATGGTATTCTGAAAGAAGATTTCGAAGATTTTATACATGATTATTCAGAAGTATATCTGACCGATTATTTCTTTGAATGAACAAAGATTCTTATATTTGCAGGATGGATCCACCATGGATTCATACCAAAGGTAGAGATAGGAGAAGATTAGCCCCGGCTAGATCATCTCAAGGATTGTCATACAGATCCCAATCAAATGCCCCGATCATGCATCTGGGACGAAGAACTTTAATGAACAAAAAGATTTCTTCCCATGAAGAATCGTCCTCCTCCAGCTCAGTACAAATGGTTAATTTGAAATATATTCCGAAACACAGTCCAATATACGACCACATGCAGGCATACTTGGCTGCTCAAAAGCAAAAGGATACTTTTGCTTCAATCACGAAAGAGGATTCTGATGATATCAAATCATATGAAAAATTATTGAAAAAGGAAATGATATTTCTTTTAGAAAATTCTGTTCATCAGAGAAAAGATGAACCATGGAAGATATTCCAAAGGTACCTTATCAACGTATTATATTATCCGGGAGAGTCATACAAAACTCGCACATTTTATGAAGAGATCTTGATAACTTTAGGAAGTGCAGAACTTCAGCACTTCTCCAGTGCTGGTTATAGCCCACATGAGAAGGTTTATAACTTCTCAAAAATAATTAGTAAATAGGTTATATCTGTTGAGAACTAGGGTATGTCTACCATGAAGGAGAGGTAGATAAGCCTCAACAATACTCAAATGAATTTCACGTATTGGAATTATAACCAAGCATTTGATAAAGTTTTTTATTATAACAATGATAAACATAAAAAAACTTGGTTCATAAAAGTGTGTGCAAAAATTGATTTATAAATGGGTGGTCATACGACGGTCCAACTATTAAAATTTTACCAGAACAATTCCTCATGTTATACAAGGAATGGAAAAAAGTATAACCGGATTTGAACAAATTATATCATGCAGATCATATCTATTGGCAAGAGAAAATAGATCAGATCTATTTCTTTATTGAATTTTCCATACCATGGATTCACAAATGGACTCCTGAAGTAGGATTCACAGATGAAAATATTCCCTGCCTATACATGACCTACTACAATAACTTTTGGGACAAGTTAATGAAACAAGATCCCAAAACAAAATAGTTAATTAATCAAGAGCTTTTGGATACCATTAGTGAACGAATCAATTAATATAATTAGATTCCACAAAAGAGAATTATTGACGATAACTTTGTGAGGCATATTGGTAGGAGAATCTCTTTCAAGAGGGAGATAAAGAAAAAATGATTCATAACTATCTAGAAAAAGTAAGGAGAAATTTACTTCAAGCTATAAACCAGATAGGTAAATCAAACACTTTAATGCGAAGTGAAACAAGTAAGGATGATATCGCAGGAGAATCGCACCAGGCTGAAACAGACAATATAATGTCTACCATTGAATTACAAGATGCAGAAGATTTCTTGCAGCAAATGAAGGCCACAGAAAAAGGGCATGGCAAAGAAAAGATACTAAAAGATAAAGATAATAGCGTAAAAGCATGAGCCCACTCAACAGGTGATACATTGTTGTCCGGAACCCACTCAACCATAGATACACTATTCAGGGACCAAGATAGTGGGACCCCTTTTACTGTACATAGATTTCTTATGTTTGTATTTTTGTCTATATAAGCTAGGTCTTTCTTTAGAGAAGAGCATTAGAAAAACTCACAAAAATGCTCTCTCTTTTCTTTTGACGTAAATCTTTGTAAAGACAACTCTCAGTAAGCACCGTTCCAATTTCTATTATAAATAAAAATTCAATCAGTTCTACACTTCTGGGACTTTGGTGACGACCTTCTTTTTAAGGTAATTTTATTTCTAGTCTTTCTTATTGCTCCGCCTATCCTAGCCAGGACTATGTCCAGCTAAAGATCTCATATCTATGTTGAATAATTAACTTCTCTCCTATAAAGACCATGAACGATCTAAGCTTTATTAAAATATAAAAGAATTTTGGTATGGTTTCTCAACTTGGTTCTGAGATCAAGGAATAGTCGGACCTAGTACTAATCTTATTGTCTTTGCATTAGTGGCTAAATCTTGCCAGCCATGGCTCACAGCCCGATTAAGAAGTGGAAAAAGGGCGCCTTATACTCGTTTAGAAACTACCAGGCACATGAGCTCAATATGAAGTATGTATTAGATTCCTGACAAGCCCTTTTCTCAGGTAAAATAATACCATGCAATTCGAGAAGCTATATAAAATTCTTGTGTATTCTAATTCTTAATCAGGCGAACTACCGCTAGCTTAAGGATTCTTGAATTGCTAGATCTCTGATTGGGCGAATTACCGCAAGGTCTCTGATCCTATAAATCTGGTATCAGAGCCAAGAACTTTTATATGATAAAACTGATGCTCAATCGGTGAAATTTATATTTCATAAAGATTTCAAGCATGACCCTTCGAAATTAATATTTGTAAGGTGGCAAGCGCAATTAGCCCCTTTTGACTTTGAAATTCAATATAAAAAGGAAGTTGATAATTCATTACCGGATTTCTTAACCAGGGAATACATTCAATAAAATGTTTTTCCAAACGTTCTTTGATGATGAAACTCTCGTTACCATTCTAAAGGTCCTTATATTGCTTAGAGATCTAAAAGGTCTTATCATTGAAAAGACTATTGATGGTATTCTAAAAGAAGATTTTGAAGATTTTATACATGATTATTTAGAAGTATATTTGACCGATTATTTCTCTGAGTGACAAAAGATTGTTATATATGCAGGATGGATCCACCATAGATTCATACAAAAGGTAGAGGTAGGGGAAGATCAGCCCCGGGAAGATCATTTCAAAGATCGTCATACGGATCTCTATCAAATGCCCCGATCATGCAACTGGGATGAAGAACTTTGATAAACAAAAAGATTTTTTCCCAAGAAGAATCATCCTCCTCAAGCTAAGGACAAATGGTTAATTTGGAAGATATTTCGAAAAATAGTCTGTTATACGGCCATATACAGGTATACTTGGCTACTCAAAAGCAAAAGGATACTTTTTTTCCATCACAAAAGAGGGTTCTGATGATATAAAATCCTACGAAAAATTATTGAAAAAGGAAATGCTATTTCTTTTAGAAAATTCTGATCTTCAGAGAAAAGATGAACCTTGGAAGATCTTCCAAAGGTACCTTATCAATGGATTATATTATCGGGGAGAGTCATGCAAAACTCGGACATATTATAAAGAGATCTTGATAAGTTCAGGAAGTGCAAAATTTCAGCCCTTATCCGATACACGTTATAGCCCACATGAGAAGGTTTATAACTTCACAAAAAGCTCTATTAAACAGGTTATATTTGTTGAAGACTGGGGAATATCTACCATGAAGGAAAGGCAGATAAGCCTCAACAATACTCGAATAAATTTCACGTATTGGGATAATATCCAATCATTTGATAAAGTGCTTTCTTATACCAATGATCAACATAAACACACTTGGTTTATAAAAGTGTGCACAAAGATATTTGCAAAGCAAATTCCAAATTGATTTATAAATTGGTGGTCATACCACTATCCTACTACTCAAATTTTACAAGAAAAATTCCTCATGCTATACAAGGAATGGACAAAAGTATCACCGAACTTGAACAAATTATATCTTGCAAATTGTATCTGTTTGCTAGAGAAAATAGATCAGATCTATTTCTTTATTGAATTTTCCATACCATGGATTCACAAATGGACTCCTAAATTAGAATTCACAGATGAAAATATCCCCTGCCTATACAGGACCTATTACAACAAGATCATATCTATATCGAATTGTTCACCTCCATCTCATATATACCATGAAAGTTTTTTGCTCTGATACCAGTTTTATAGAATTAGAGACCTGGCGGTAATCCGCCCAGTCATATATCTAGCAATTCGAGCATCCTTATGCTAGTGGTAGTTCACCTGATTAAGAATTAGAATACACAAGAATTTTTATATAGCTTCTTGGACTACATGGTGTTATTTTACCTGAGAAAAGGGTCTGTCAGGAATCTAATGCATACTTCTTATTGAGCCCATGTGTCTGACAGTTCTAACCGGGTATAAGGCGGCCTTTTCCAACTCCTTAATCGGGTGTGTGAACCACGACTTGCAAGACAGAGCCACTAAGGCAAAGCCAATAAGAGTAGTACTAGATCTTACTATAAGTTGATCTCAGAACCAAGTCGAGAAACCATACCAAAATTCCTTTATATTTTAATATAGCTTATATTGTTCATGGTCAATATAGGAGAGAAGTTAGTTATTCAACATAGATATGAGATCTTTAGCTGGACATAGTCTTGGCTCGGAGAGGCCAAGCTATAAGAAAGACTAAAAATAAAATTACCTCAAAAAGAATGTCGTCACCAAAGTCCCAGAAGTGAAGAACTAATTGGATTTTCATTTATAATCAGAATCAAAAAAGTGCTTACTAAGAGTTGTCTTTACAAAGAATTACGACAAAAGAAAAGAGAGTGTTTTTGTGATTTTTTCTGATGCTATTCTTTGAAGAAAGACTAATGCTTATATAGACAAAAATAAAAACATAAGGAATATATGTACAGTAAAAGAAGTCCCACTATCTGGTCCCTAAATAGTGTATCTACTGTTAAGTGGGTTCCGGACAACAGTGTATATACTGTTGAGTTAGACCAAGCTTTTACGTTTTTATCTTCATCTTTTCATATCTTTTCTTTGCCATGTCCTTTCTCCATGGCCTTCATTTGCTGCAAGAAATCTTTTGCATCTTGTAATTCAGTGGTAGACATTATATTGTCTGTTTCAGCCTGTTGTGATTTTCCTACGATATCATCGTTACTTGTTTCACTTCGCATTGAAATGTCTAATTTATCTGTCTTGTTTATAATTTGATGTAAATTTCTCCTTAATTCTTCTAGATAGTTTTGAATCATTTTTTCTTTATCTCCATCTTGAAAGGAAATTCTCCTGGCAATATGCCTCATGGAGTTATCGTCAATAATTCTCTTTTGTGGAATCTGATTATATTCATTGATTTGTTCAGTAATGGTATCCAAAAGCTCCTAAGCAATTAACTGTTTGTTTACTTCACGAGCGTGATTTTAATTTATATAAAAATTAGTATAATTATTTGCATATTGGTATGGTACAAATTGCTTTTAAGTTGTTAACCCTTAAAAGGGTTACCTGAGACTTTTTTAGTTGCTCTTCGTGATGCTAGAAATTTAAATTTTCGACAGTATCTTATTGGTTCGATAGAATCAATGTTGGCCTCTGGTCCCGTATACTTTAATACTCAGCCTAATTTGCATTTATCACTTACTGATACAAATATTCTTGATGCCTTAACATTAAATGTTAAAATGCATGGTTATAATTATGCGCCTGGTTTAGAACTCATTTGTTTATCTTATAGAATTTATTTTTTAAATTGTTATCTTCTCTTAATCCTAAATGTATATTATATGATATACCCAATCAAACTATTTTGGTAGAAACCAATTTTGTAAGGTCCAAGGTCACCACCAGGAGACCTATTAAGTGGCAAGAAATAGATTTCCCAACTTCTTGGACTCTAAATTCGGTCATATCCCCAAATCAGTTAACTAATGCGCTTACTAATTCTGATTTCTCTCATATATCTCAAAATCCCGATGGGAGAATGTGTATTCAGTTTGCTGATAATAGTTATGCGCCTCAAAGGCAATCTTTTTCTAATAACAGGTTAATGTCTTGTGTGAATCACAGTTTTAACAGATAGTCTTTGTCTAGTCATAGACTTATGCCTGCTATTAATCATATATCCCCTGTTGAACCTATATATGGTCCAACTCGAGATCGTACTGCCTCGTTACATACTATCACCTCCGATAGCAATTTTGTGGTGGAGAAGGTAAAGATCGACCCTCGAACTAATATTGTTTGGGTGAATGATGATGTTTTGAGATAAGGATATTCCTTCTCTCTCTGAGATGGATTTTGACCCCAACGATTCTTAATGTTTCCACACCAAATTGATTTTAGCCCAGGTTCCCTAGAAAGAAAACATATTCAAAAAGATTTTTTTGATAAAAAATGGAATCGATTTAAAACATTCTTTTTTGATTCTTATAGTAAAGAATATCGTCATAGTACCTCTCAAGAGTGTTATGAAACTTGTGCTTTATATAGTCAAATTATGTATTTTGTTCCTTGGTTCATAACCACCTATTAACCTTTATATATTAAGTTTATTGAAAGGACTTATAAAGATGGTAGTGGTAATCTTGCAAAAGCCATCTACCCTCCTCAGTCATCTTTTGTTTTACCTGATATTACATGTATAACTTTTTCAGCTTTTCAAAAATTTATTGAAGAAAATATTGCTTCTATTAGTATTATTGAAATCAATAAACTTATTACTGAAATTAATTATTTGAGTCTTTATGTTAAAGTTTTAGGTGAGCATATTAGCTCTCTTGATAAAAAACTTAATGGTTTAACTATTTTAATAAAAGATATAAAGGCTTATATGGCTAAAACAAATCTTGCTTCTCTTTTTGAAAGCAAACCAGAGGTCGTTCTTAGTCATGTTCAAAGACCTCCATAAATTCAAGATTTTAAATTTGGATCTTTAAATGATTTCGAAGAACTTCTTGATAAAAAGTTTTCTGATTTAGATCTTCAAGAGCTTATTGATAAAAAGCTTTCTGCAATCAGACTAATACCTCTTATAGTGGTTTCAAAATTTATGAATGGAATCTTGACGGACTGACTGATAGACTGTTGACTATTCTTGGTCATAGGATGCTTATGTATGCAACTATATGTAAGACTGTTAAAAACACAGATAAAACTATTTGCAAAATAATTATTGTCGATTTTATGAGCCAGCTTCGAGGTTGGTGGGATAACTATTCTTGTATGGAAGAGAAAGCTTCCATTATAAATGCAGTCCTACTGATGATGGTGTTGATAATCTGGGTATTGCTCTTGAAAGAATCAAAGGAGATGTTGTTTATTCCCTTGTTCTAACCATTTTAGAACATTTTAATGATAGATTTACCAATCAGCATGAGACTGTTCATACCCTTCTTAATGGTCTAAGATGTTAGACCTTAGGATATTTCAGATGATACAAAGACACTTTCCTTATGAAATTACCCGAAAATAAAATTGAGTATTTGAAAGCTAAGTGTATTGATGGCCTTCCCCCTTTATTTTCCGAAAGAGTTTGTAAAGCTCTAAGAGGTGGTCATGGTGAAATCCCCTATAAGGATTATACTTATGGGAAAATTATAGGAACTTGCACACAAAAAGGTTTGAACCTATGCAACGAACTCCAGATGGCTAGACAACTTAAGATGGATAAGCTGAAAGAGAGATATCAATTGGGAGATTTCTATACGCAGTTCAGTCTACCCAATCCTTCTGCTAAAAACTACAATAAGGACAGGTATCATAAGTCTTCTAGACCCAAAGGTTCTCACATGAAAAGGATATCTAGACAAACGTCTAAAGAGGAATGCGAAGCTAGAAAGAGCTCTCATAAATCCATAGATTTACCAATGACAGATCAAGAAGAGACCTTTCTAAGGTGAAATGTTACAAGTGTGGACAACTTGGTCATATTGCTCCTAACTACAAGTTGAATAAGTTGAAAACTTTGGAACTTGATGGAGAAACCTAAGAAAAGGTTTATGGATTGTTATACAGCTCAGGTTTGGAGTACGACTACGAATCGGATTTAGGTTCTGATATTGATTTATTTGATAATAATAAAAATTGTGATAATCCTTGTACTACTTGCCAAGGTAATGATTCCAATTGTGAAAATGATGAAATTTATAAACTTCAATTACAATTTCAAGATTTTTATATGAAGACGATCACTTCTGATAATATGATTGAACTTTTAAAAGAATTTACTGATAGCAAGCTTTGTGAAAAAATCATTAATTTGGATACTTCTAACAAAGCTAGTTCAAGTTCTTCTAAAACCTTTGAAAACAAGAAGAACAATTTAAATGATTTTGAATATTCAGCTCCTTACTCTTTAAAGGAGGTTGATGATCGTCTTATGAAAAGAAATGTTTTTCTTGAAAAGGATTCTTCTTTCGATGATTTAAAGGTTGAAGTTGAAAATTTAAAAAGAGAGATTAAACCTCTTAAACAAAATCAAATTATTTGTGATCATAGAATTACTCAAATTGAGATGCATAAATTTGATGACCGCTTTTCTAAAAATAAAGGTATTTCTGAAAACCATGTTAAAAAAGAACTTGTTAATATTGACCCTAAACAAGATCTGTTTTTGGGAATGATGCAACTTATTACTGCTCATAAATGGTATGTTAAATGTACTATTTTGGTTGACAATATCTTTTCAATTGCTAACGTTGCCATGATTGATAGCGGTGCAAATGTTAGTTGTATTCATGAAAGCTTAGTACCTACAAAATATTTTCGAAAAACTACTCATTTGGTCAAGTCTGCATCAGGACATGCTTTAGATATAAAGTATAAATTGCCTAATACAAAAATTTGCCAGAATAAAGTATGCATCCCTCATTTCTTCTTCTTGGTTAAAAATCAATTATATCCTCCAATCATACTTGGAACCCCATTTATCAATGCAATTTATCCTTTCACAGGTATCGACTCGAAAGGATTTTCGGCCACTTATGAAGATACTGAGATAACTTATTCTTTTGTTATAGATCCAATAACTAGGGATATTAATGCTTTGATTAATATGAAGCAGAATCATATGGATTCCTTACATATGGAATTATTTAGTATGAATATATTCGATTCTCTGAAATCTGCTAAAGTTAAGGAAAAGATTAAATTGATTTTCGAGCAAATTGTCGTTGATATTTGTACAGATTATCCCAGTGCTTTTTGGAATCAAAAGAAGCACATAGTAACTCTTCCATATGAAGAAGGCTTTTCGGAGGATGATATCCTTACTAAATCTCGGCCCTTCCAAATGAATGCTGAGTTAGTAGAATTTTGCAAAACTTAGATTGATAATATCTTACAAAAGGGTTTGATTAAACCTTCCAAGTCCCCTTGGTCTCGCATAACCTTTTATGTTAATAACGCGTCTGAAAGGGAACGGGGTGTTCCTAGATTGGTTATTAATTATAAACCTTCAAACAAATTTTTAAAGTGGATTAGGTATCCTATTCCAAAAAAAAGAGATTATTATCAAGATTATATGATACCAATATATTTTCAAAATTTGATTTAAAATTCGGATATTGGCAAATCCAAATCTTTAAAGAGCATGCTTATAGAAATACATTTAATGTTCCATTTGGGCAATATGAATGGAATGTCATGCCTTTTGGTTTGAAAAATGCCCCGTATGAATTTCAGTAAATCATGAATGATATTTTCAACCCATATATGGATTTTATTATTGTTTATATCGATGGTATTTTAGTATTTTCTAAAACTTTTGAAATGCATATTAAGCATCTTGATATTTTTAAGAAAATTTTGATGAAAAAGGTTTGGTTATCTCAAAACCAAAAATGAGTTTATTTCAAAATTGTTCGATTCCTTGGGCATAAGATTTATCAAGGGAAAGTCACTCCTATTCAGAGAGCTATTGACTTTGCCTCAAAATTTCCTGATGTTATCACTGATAGGAATCAATTGCAAAGATTTTTGGGAAGTTTAAATTAGACTTCCCCGTTCTATAAAAATCTTTCTCGAGATTTGGCCCCCTTATATGATAGGCTGAAGAAGAATTATAAATCTCCCTGTACTGATAGTCATACCAACTTGGTAAAGGATATTACGCTTCAAGTGCAGTCGTTGCCATTCTTAGCCCTCGCCAACCCTACTTGGCAAAAAATTATTGAGATGGATGCGCCTAACATTTGTTATGGTGGGATATTAAAGCAAATTAATCCCAATGATAAGAATGAATATCTTATTAGGATTCATTCTGGAAAATGGAATGAGCCCCAGAAGAAATATGCTACGGTAGCCCATGAAATGTTGACTATCGTTAAATGTGTTTTGAATTTCCAGGATGATTTATACAATCAGAAATTTTTGAGAAAAACTGATGCGCAATCGGTCAAATTTATGTTTGTTAAATATTTCAAGCATGACGCTTCGAATTTAATAATTGCAAGGTGGCAAGCGCAATTAGCCCCTTTTCACTTTGAAATTCAATATAAAAAGGGAGTTGATAATTCATTACCGGATTTCTTATCCAGGGAATACATTCAATAAAATGTTTTTTCAAACTTCCTTTGAACATGAAACTGTCATTACCATTCTAAAGGTCCTTATATTACCTAGACATCTGAAAGGTCTTATCGTTGAAAAGATTATTGATGGTATTCTAAAAGAAGATTACGAAGATTTTATACATGATTATTTAGAAGTATATCTGACCAATTATTTCTCTAAATGACCAAATACAGTTATATATGCAGGATGGATCCACCATGGATTCATAGAAAAGGTAAAGGTAGGGGAAGATCAGCCCCAGGAAGATCATCTCAAGGATCATCATACAAATCCCCATCAAATGCCCCGATCATGCAGCTAGGATGAAGAACTTTGATAAAAAAACACTTCTTCCTAGTAAGAATCATCCTCCTCCTGCTTAGGACAAATGGTTAATTTGGAAGATATTCCAAAAGACAGTCCGTTATATAGCCACATACAGGCATACTTGGCTACTCAAAAGCAAAAGGATACTTTTGCTTCCATCACAAAAGAGGATTTTGATTATATCAAATCCTACAAAAAATTACAGAAAAAGAAAATAATATTTCTTTTAGAAAATTCTGATCTTAGAGAAAAGATGAACCTTGGAAGATATTCCAATATGGTACCTTATCAACGGATTATATTATCCAGGAGAGTTATACAAAACTCGCACATATTATGAAGAGATCTTGATAAGTTCAGGAAGTGCAGAAGTTCAACACTTCTCTGGTGCATGTTATAGCCCACATGAGAAGGTTTATAACTTCTTAAAAATCATTATTAAATAGGTTATTTCTTTTGAAGACTGGGGTATGTCTACCATGAAGGAGAGGGCAGATAAGCCTCAACAATACTCGAATGAATTTCATGTACTAGGATTATATCCAAGAATTTGATAAAATGCTTTATTATAACAATGATAAACATAAACACACTTGGTTCATCAAAGTGTGCGCAAAGATATTTGTAGAGCCAATTCCAAATTGATTTATAAATTTATGGTCATACCACGGTCCTATTGTTCAACTATACAAGAAAAGTTCCTCATGTTATACAAGGAATGGACAAACGTATCACCAGACTTGAACAAATTATAAGATGCAGATCATATTTGTTCTTTAGAGAAAATAGATTAGATCTATTTCTTTATTGAATTTTCCATACCATGGATTCACAAATGAATTCCTGAAGTAGGATTCACAGACGAAAATATTCCCTGTCTATACAAGACCTATTATAATAACTTTTGGGACAAGTAAATGAAACAAGATCCCTAAACAAAACAGTTAATTGGTCAGGATCCTTTGGATAACATTAGCGAACGAATCAATGAATATAATCATATTCTACAAAAGGGAACTATTGATGTTAACTCTATGAGGCATATTGCTGGGAGAATCTCCTTTCAAGAGGGAGATAAAGAAAAAATGATTTATAACTATCTTGAAGAAGTAAAGAGATATTTTCTCCAAACTATAAACCAGATAGACAAATTAAACACTTCAATGCGAAGTGAAACAAGTAACGATGATATCGCAGCATAATTGCAACAGGTTGAAACAGACAATATAATGTCTACCACTGAATTACCAGATGCAGAAGATTTCTTGAAGCAAATGAAGGCCATGGAAAAAGGACATGGCAAAGAAAAGATATTGTAAGATGAAGATAACAACTTAAAAGCTTCAACCCACTCAACAGAAGATACATTGTTGCCCAGAGCCCACTCAACAGTAGATACATTGTTCAGGGACCAGATAATGGGACCCCTTTTACTGTACATAGATTTCTTATGTTTTTATTTTTTATATATATACGCCTTAGTCTTTCTTCATTGAAGAGCATCAGAAAAAATCACAAAAATGCTCTCTCTTTCCTTTTGTTGTAAATCTTTGTAAATATATCTCTGAGTAAGCACTGTTCGGATTTTGATTATAAATAAAAATCTAATCAGTTCTTCACTTCGGGGACTTTGGTGACTACCTTCTTTTTAAGGTGATTTTATTTTTAGTCTTTCTTATAGCTCGGCCTCTCCTAGCAAGGACTATGTATGGCTGAAGAACTCATATCTATGTTGAAATAACTAACTTCTCTCCTACATAGACCATGAACAATCTAAGCTTTATTAAAATATAAAGGAATTTTGGTATGGTTTCTCAAATTGGTTCTTAGATCGAGGTACAGTCAGATCTCGTACTACTCTTATTGGCTTTGCCTTAGTGGCTCCATCTAGCTAGTCGTGGGTCACAGCCCGATTAAGGAGTTGAAAAAGGGCGCCTTATACCCGGTTAGAACTGCCAGACACATGGGCTCAATAAGAAGTATGTATTCCATTCCTGACAGACCCTTTACTCAGGAAAAATAACACCATTCAGTCCGAGAAGCTATATAAAAATTCTTGTGTATTCTAATTCTTAATCAGGAAAACTACCGCTAGCTTAAGGATGCTTGAATTGCTAGATCTTTGACTGGGTGGATTTACCGCCAGGTCTCCAATCCTGTAAATTTGGTTATGTATTCTAATTCTTAATCAGGCAAACTACCGCTAGCTTAAGGATACTTGAATTGCTAGATCTCTGACTGGGCGGATTATGGCCAGGTCTCCAATCTTGTAAATATGGTATTAGAGCCAAGAACTTTCATGGTATATATGAGATGGAGGTGAACTATTCGACATAGATATGATCTTTGTCTCATGGATCTAAGAGAAATGAGTACTAAAAGTACTAGGCTTGAAGAGGTCAATGTACCTCAGAACCTTGATTTGTTAAACAAATGGACTATTCCTAAAGTCCTTATTAAAACAATTTATGATTATGGTTGGTTTGATAAACTGTCTTCTTAACAATTGATTAAAACTATTAAGAAATCTTTAGCTTTAAATTCGTCTGAGTAGACTATTCGTTTGCTGAATGAGCGTGACATTAATTTATATAAAAATCAGTACAATTATCTGCATATTGGTATGATACAAATTGCTTTTACGTCATTAACCTTTAAAGGGTAACCTAAGACTTTTTTAGCTGCTTTTCGTGATGCTAGAAATTTAAATTTTCGACAGTCTCTTATGGGCTCGATAGAATCAACAATGGCCTATGGTCCCATATACTTTAATACTCAGCATAATTTGCAGTTATCTCTTACTGATGCAAATATTCTTGATGCCTTAACATTAAATGTTAAAATGCATGGTTATAATTATGCACTTGGTTCAGAACTCATTTGTTTATCTTATAGAATTTATTTTAAATTGTTATATACTTTTAATCCTAGATGTAGATTATATGATATATCCAATCAAACTATTTTGGTGGAAACCAATTTCGCAAGGTCCAAGGTCACCACCAGGAGACCTGTTAAGTGGGAAGTAATAGATTTCCCAACTTCTTGGACATCAAATTATATATTTTGAACCTTGGTTTATAACCACTTATTTGCCTTTATTCATCAACATTTTTGAACGATCTTACAAAGATGGTACGGGTAATATTATTAAGGTTATGTATCCACCTCAATCAACTTTTGTTCTACCTAATAATACTATATCACTTTTACTGCCTTTCAAAAATTTGTTGAAGAAGATGTTGCGGCAGTCAGCATTAACAAAATTAATAATTTAATTTCTCAAAATAATTATTTGGGGCTTTATGTGAAAGTATTAGCTGGACATATTGGTTCTCTTGATAAAACATCGGATGAATTAACTGCTTTGATAATTCAAATAAAAAAATGATTTAAAAATGTCTGATAAAGCTTCTACTTCCAAAATTCCAGATGATCTCACTATGACCACTCTGGTAGAGAGACCTCCAGAGATTACAAATTTTAAATTAAAATCACTTTATTATTTTGAAGAACTTCTTAATAAAAAAAATTTTGAATTTAAAGCAAGTCCTATAGATTTATCAGAAATTTTTGCTGATGAAATGGAAAATACTTTTGATTTTAAAGAACATGTTTCTTTAGAGTTTAATAAACTCCAGGGTTATCCCAAGAAGAATAGTGGTAAATTTGCAACTAAACCTAGTATGCAAACTTATTATTATAATAGACCTACTCCTCAAGATGTGCTTATAGAGGAACGAGATTGGAATCAGACTAATACGTCTTATAGTAGTTCTGAAATGTATGAATGGAACCTTGATTAGCTGACTGATAGACAGCTAACTATTCTTGTTCATAGAATGCTAATGTATGCATCTATTTGTAAAAATATTCAAAAATCCAATAGAAATATTTGCAAAATGATAATTGCAGGTTTTACTGGCCAACTTCGAGGTTGGTGGGATAATTATATGACCATTGAACAAAAAGTTGCGGTTATTAATGTTGTTTCTAGTACTCCAGGTGTTGATGATCTTGGTATGGCTTTTGTTACGAATAGAGAGGATGTCGTTTATACCTTAGTTCTAACTATTTTAGAACATTTTAATGGTAGATTTACCAATAAATTTGAGGTTGTTCGTACACTATTAAATGGTCTACGTTGTAGAACTTTAGGAGAATTTAGATGGTATAATGATACTTATATGAGTAGGGTAATGGAACTACCTGAAAATAAGTATGAGCATTGGAAAGCTAAGTTTATAGATGGCCTTCCCCCGTTATTTGTTTTAAGGGTTAAAAAGATCCTCACAAATGAGAATGGTGAAATTCCTTATGGAAGTTATACCTATGGTAGATTGATAGGCGTCTGCACTCAAGAGGGCATAAATTTGTGCAATGAGTTAAAATTGTTTAGAAAACTTAAGATAGATAAGCAAAGAGAAAGATCTCAGCTAGGAGACTTTTGTACCCAATTTGGTTTACCAGAAATTTCTGACAAGCAAAAAACCAAACATAGAGGAAATCTCGATGAACATTATAAGAAAAGAAGACATAGACGTAGATCTAGAGAAGAGAGGGATGAGAGAAAATCCTCTTGTAAATCTAATATATTTACTAAAAATACGTCTAGGCGAGAACTCACAAAGATTAAGTGTTACAAATGCGGGAAATTCGGTCATATCGCACCAAATTGTAAGCTTGAAAAGCTGAAGACCCTAGAACTAGATGAAGAAGTTTATGATAAGGTCTATAGTTTCCTTTACACTTCTGGGTTAGAGTCAGATTATGATTCTGAGTCATGTTCTTATAAAGATGTTTCTCCTAATAGTTCTGATAATACTCAGCATAATAATAATAATAATGCTTGTGACACTTGTAAATTTGGGCAAGGTGATATTTGTTCTTGTGAAAATGATGAATTTTATAAATTACAATCTCAATTTGAAGATTTGAATCTTAATGCTATTACTTCTGATAATGTAATAGAGCTTTTAAAAAAGGTTAATGATAATGATCTCCGTGAAAACATCATTCGATTAGCCACTAATAATGCGACTAGTTCTTCAAAAAATTTTGTTAAACAAAAAAATGATTTCGAATTTGAATATTCGGCTCCTTATTCTATATCAGAAATTCATAACAAACTTAATAAACAAACTGTTTCTACAAGAGATTCTTCGTTTGATGATTTGAAAAATGAAATTGAAAATTTGAAGAATGAGACTAAATCAATTAAGCAAAATCAAATGATTTGTGATCACCGTATTACTCAAATAGAAACTGCTAATAGCAAAGGGAAAAATATTGTTGAATAAAATACTCTTGCAAAACCTGTTATTCCCGATCCTAGACAAGGTATGTTTCTAGGAATGATGCATATTGTCACTGCTCATAAGTGGTACGTTAAATGCACCATTTTGATTGATAATAGCTTTCTATAACTAATGTTGCTATGATTGATAGTGGAGCCAATGTTAGTTGTATTCAAGAAGGTCTAGTACCTACAAATTATTTTGAGAGAATAACTCACATGGTAAAATCTACATCAGGTTATGCTTTAGATATAAAGTACAAATTGCCTAATACGCGCATTTGCCAAAATAAAGTTTGCATACCACATTTCGTTTTCTTGGTCAAAAATCAGTTATACCCTCCAATAATTCTTGGAACACCATTCATAAATGCTATTTATCCATTCACTAGCATAACTGCTAAAGGTTTCTCGGCTACCTATGAAAATCAAAATATTAGTTATACTTTTATTATTGATCCTATCTCTCGAGATATTAATGCTTTAATTAATATGAAACAAAAGCATGTTGAGTCATTAGAGCTGGAATTATTCAGTATGAATATATTTGATACTTTAAAATATACTAAGTACAGGAAAAAACTAAATTAATTTCCGAACAAATGGCTGTTGATATTTGTGCTGATCATCCCAGTGCTTTTTGGAATCGTAAAAAGCATATTGCGACTCTTCCCTATGAAGATAATTTCTCATAGGATAATATTCCTACTAAATCTTGTCCTTGTCAAATGAATGTTAAATTGGTAGAATTCTGCAAAAAAGAAATTGATAATTTATTATAGAAAGGTTTGATAAAACCTTCGAAATCTCCTTGGTCATGTACTGCATTCTATGTTAACAATGCAGCAGAAAAAGAACGAGGTGTCCCCAGGTTGGTAATAAATTACAAACCTTTGAATAAATATTTAAAATGGATTAGGTATCCTATTCCAAATAAAAGAAATTTATTATCACGATTATATGATCCTAATATCTTTTCTAAATTTGATTTAAAATCAGGATATTGGCAGATTCTAATATTTAAGGAACATTCTTATAAAACCACTTTTAATGTGTCGTTTGGTCAATATGAGTGGAATGTTATGCCTTTTGGTTTGAAAAACGCACCTTCTGAATTTTAGAAAATAATGAATGATATTTTTAATCCATATTTGGTTTTCATTATTGTTTATATTGATGATATTTTAGTTTATTCAAAAACTCTTGAAATGCATATTAAACATTTAGACATTTTCAAGAAAATAGTTATACAAAATGGTTTGGTAATTTCTCAACCAAAAATGAGCCTTTTCCAAACTGAGGTAAGATTTCTATGACATCTTATTTGTCAAGGGAAAGTTACCCCTATTCAGCGATCTATTGATTTTGCTTCTAAATTTCCGAATGTTATTACAGATCGGACGCAATTACTAAGATTTTTGGGAAGTTTTAATTATATATCTCCTTTTTATAAAAATCTATCTAAAGATCTGGCTCCATTATATGAGAGACTAAAAAAGGATCATAAATTACCTTGGCCTGATAGTCACACCACTTTGGTAAAGAATATTAAACTGAAAGTTAAATCTTTACTTTGTTTAACTCTTGCTAACCCTGCTTGGCAAAAGATTGTTGAGACAGATGCATCTAACATTCTAAAACAAATTAATCCTCATGATAAAACTAAATATTTAATCACATTTCATTCAGAAAAATGGAGCGATGCTTAGAAAAAATATGCTACGGTTGCTCATGAAATGTTAACCATTGTTAAATGTGCATTAAAATTTCAAGATGATTTATATAATCAAAAGTTCTTGATAAAAACTTATGCTCAATCTGTAAAATACATGTTTGATAAAGATTTTAAACATGATGCTTCTAAATTGATGTTTGTTAGGTGGCAGGCCCAGTTAGCTCCTTTTGATTTTGATATTCATTATAAAAAGGGGAGTGATAACTCTCTTCCGAATTTCTTATCCAGAGAATATCTATCATTTTAAATGGGTTTCTTAACTCCTCTTGTTTTAGATAAAATTTTGATTACCATCATAAAAGTTGTACCTCTCAATAGAGATTTACAGGAATTAATTATATACAAAGTAGTAGATGCCAAAATGAGAGAGATAATCTCAGAAATCTTTTTATATGAAGAAATTATTGATATTTATGACATCGACATCAAATCAAACTAGATGTTTTGTTTGCAGGATGGATCCTCCTTGGGTGACCAAGGTTCGAGAAAGGTCAAGTTATAACCGAGGAAAGGGAAGATCATCCCCAAGAGCATCAGGATCATTATATAGATCTTCTTCATCCAACTCTCCCATTATACAAAGAGGAGGGATGAGTCTGGTGAACTTGAAAAGTTCATCTAAAGAAGCCTCTTCTATTCATCTGGAAGATATTCTAGAAAATAACCCTCTATATGCTCAGTTACAAGAATATTTCTCTCAAAAGAAAACTGAGAAAAGTGATACATTTGCTTTTATAGCAAAAGAAGACATTGATGATATCAAGTCTTATGAGAAAGTGGCAAAGAAAGAAATTATATTTCATTTAGAAAATGATGAGATTCAGCGAAAGGAAGAACCTTGGAAGATATTCCAGCGCTATTTAATCAATGGATTATATTTTCCGAGCGAGCCATACAAAACCCATTCATATTATGAAAATATCTTGATAACCACAGGAAGTGTGGATTTTCAACACTTTTTAGGATATAATACCATTGAGAACGTTTATAATTTCTCTAAAATGATTATAAAAAAAATTATATCAATCAACAATTGGGGGATTTCATTAATGAAAGAGAGGCAAGTCAGTCTCAACAAAGTCCCTACCAATTTCACTTATTGGGATTATATCAATGCTTTCAGGAAAGTTCGCTATTATAATAATGAGCGACATAAACACACTTGGTTTATCAAAGTTTGTGGAAAGATATATTCTGAGCCAATTCCTAATTGGTTCCTTAACTGGTGGTCATATCATGGACCAATGGTAAAGATTTTACCTGAACCATTTTTTAAGTTATACAAAGAATGGGTGAAGGTCTCTCCAGACCTTAATAAATTGTACCATGCAAATCATATTTGCTACTTTGAACAAATTGAACAAATTCATTATTTTATAGAATTTTCAATTCCGTGGATTCACAAATGGACTCCAGAAGTCGGATTCATAGCAGAACAAATTCCCTACTTATACCGAGTATACAATAATAATTTTTGGGAAAAAATGATGAAAAGGGATCCCAAAACAAAAATTTTATCTGGAGAAGAACTGTTAGATGTTATATCCCAAACTATTGTGGATTATAGCTCTTCTCCTGATAAAGGAATTATAGCAGACAACTCAGTTAAACATATTGGTCGACGAATCTCAAATCAAGAGGGCAACAGAGAAGAATTAATAAATAATTATTTGGAAGAACTTTGGAGGAATTTACTCCTAAATGTTAATCAATACGCCAAATCAGATGCATCCATGAGAAGTGAAACCAGTGATGACACTCGAGAAGATATTCACGAAGCTCAGATATATGAATCAACAGTAGAAGTAATGAGGAAAAGGGATCAAGAATTCCTTCAAGAATTATCTAATAAAACTAAAGAACATTAAAGGTCTTTATCAACAATAGAGAGACTGTTGATCCACAGTAGATGTACTGTTATAGGGGCCCATTTGATACGAACTCATTGTACTGTAGTTAGATGTTTTTCCTTTCTATAATTAAGGTCATTTGTAGAAGATAGGAAGTAGGTTTTAGAAACCCCCTCTCTCTCTCTTCTTTTGTGATCTTTCTTTCTCTCTCTCTCTCTTGGGTTTGTAAGTTTGCCAGAATACTTGCTGAAGTTATAAATAAAGCTTTCAGTTTGTATAGGCCTTGGTGTTGGCCTTTTCTACAAAGGTATTTACTTATTCCTTTCCTTTTATTTTATTCTCCAATCTAGAGCCGTGATTATGTCCGGCTAAAAGCTTCATATCTATGTTGCATATCTAACTTCACTTTTATATCTACTATGAAAGATCTAGACTTTATCTAAATATGAATAAATTTTTATATGGTTTCTTGACTTGGTTTCGAGATGGTTGGTACAGTCAAATTTGATGCAATACGTTATTGACTTTGTCTTAGTGACTCTGTCTAGCGAGCCGTGGTTCTAAGCCCGTTAATGAGTTGAAAAGGGCGCCCTACACCCAGTTAGAACTACTACACACATGGGCTTAATAACACTACGTATTCAAATCTCGACAAACCCCATGCTTGGGTAAAAGGATGAAACCTTCTATACAGTCATTAAACTATATAAAAATTTATATGTATTTTGATTCGGATAATAATAATAATAATAATATGACAACGGGTCGTTCAATTAAACTACAAGGAACCTTTATAGATATAAGTAATCCTTGAAATAGTTTATGAAATCCCCTACTATCCGGGTCCACCCTATGGCGTCCCTTGCCAACGAGTAATCCAACAGATTCCTTCGGCAGTCTTCTATAAACTTGCCAGGATAACCTATATCTGACCTTAGTATAACTGTTCAAACTATCTTCATAATAGACACAAACGCCATTTCTAAAAGCAACCTTGTATGTTATAGCTCAACACAAATAGTTTAGCCTATTATTTAGGCTAAATACATAAAGAAAAATAATTTAAACTGTACCTGGAGTCGAGCTCCAACCCTGCCGATGTAAAAACCAAACTGTAAGATTTTTATTCAAACTTAAAAACTCACAAGGGAAATATTACAATAGAGAGAGAGAAATAGAGAGAGAGGGGGGGTTTTCAAAAACCTGCCTCTACTAAATGAAAATACGCCCCTTTATATAGAGGTCGGGGAATCTAAAAAGTAAAAACAAGATGGCCCACACACTTTACAATGACCAATAATAAAAAGATAAGGCCGACAGACTAGCGTGGCATTTCCACTACTTCACATGAAAGATAAGGCCGACAGACTAGTGTGGCCTTTCCACTACTTCACATGGCCGACATATCACTTTCGGCTCTACTCCTTTTCTTTATTAAGTTATTTGGAGTCTTCCGCTTATCAAAAAGACTTCTACTTTATTAAAGTGTCTTGGCTTATTATCATATCGTGCCTTTGCCTTTGCAGGTGGCGTTGTTGGAAGATTCTTCCACTTGCTCTTTGAATTTTGCTAAAAGAGCATCAATGTCGATTTTGTCATTGGTATGATCACTCTGCGCTTCACCAGCTACACATCCTTCAAAACCGTTGTTGGTATAACTTGCTGAAGCCATGGAAATATTATCTCCAATATCTATATCAAGATTTTTCATTAAGTCTTCTTTGACTTCTTCCATGTACATGGATATAACCTCTGATTTTGATATGATTCCTTTATTCATATGAAGTTTCCTTGTAATTTGTTTAAAAGGACTTAGATCATCTACTGGACTTTCTAATCGCCCTGTATTATGATATTTGTCAATTGTTTGATTTATCAAATCCAAAAGCTCTTGACCATGAATTTTTCCTTCAAGATCTTTATGTATCAGTTTATTCCAGAATTTTGTATAAAATGTTCTTTGTAAGCATGGGAATCCTTCAGAGGTATTATCAACTTCTACAGACCATTTCATAATCCATGGGATTGAGAATTCTATAAAGAAATACATTAAGGATATCACTTCAAAGAAAATATTATCTCTTTGTAAACTCACAAGTTTAGGGGATATATCTATCCATTCGGAATATAATTGCTTGTATTGTTATGGGAGGATTTATATTGAAGGACCATATAAATTCCACCATTTATAAAACTAATTTAGAATTTGTTGGTCGAATACATTAGAACAAATCTTTATGAAGCATGAATGCTTCTTATTCGCATTTTCATATAACAAGGCTTTATTAAAGCTATCAACATAGTCCCAGTAATTATATTTTACTGCGACTTATTGGTTCGGATGGATATAATCCTTTCCCTTTAACGGGATCATTCCTTATTCATTAGGCGATAAAATATTTTTTATTATAATCCTTTGAAAAGTTATAAACTTTTCTCCTATTAGCTGGGTAGAAATGTTGAAATTCACCCGATCCTGTGGCTAAGAGTATCATCTCATAGTGCATTATGTATTTATAAACAGTTGTAATATAACAAACCCTATCCAGATATCTGGACATGAGTTTCCATGGATCATTCTTCCATCTCAAATCACTGTTTTCTAAAAGAAGTATAACTTCGCTTTTATCAATAAGATCAAATACTTTCGTACCTTCTTTGTCCATAAGGACTGAGGAATAAGCTGGAGGATTATTATCCTTTTCATTTTTGAACTACATAAAATCCACAAATTCTTTATAGATGGGGTGGTCTGTATTAAGACCACTCAAAGAAGCAATATTATTTGTTGTTGTTAACTATTTGTTACCCAGTTGGGCGAGGATATGATATCGTCTTCTTGATCCTATTCTTCCTCCTCATCCCCTCCTCGAAGGTGGAGGCCGTGAAGGTCTCATCCTAAAAATAAGAACAATAATTATTTCAAACATTAAGGTGGAGGCCGTGAAGGTCTCATCCTAAAAATAAGAACAATAATTATTTCAAACATTCTCTAGTAAGAAAATCAGATAGACTATTTTCTGAACCTTTCTTATAATGAATCTCAAAATCAAATGGCGCCAATAATGCTTGCCGTCTTGCAAACATATGTTTAGAAACATCATGTTTACAAACTTTATTAAACATAAATTTAGCCACTTGGCAATCAATTTTTATTAAAAACTTTTGATTATAAAGATCGCCTTGGAATTTTAGCACAATTTTCACTATAGCCATAATTTCTTTATCTACAGTGGTGTAATTCTTTTGGGCTGCATTCCATTTTCCTGAATATAATTGAACGATATAATGTCTTTTATTATCAGGGAAATATTGCGTTAGGACACCACTGTATCCGTATCTGAAGCATCGGTTTCAACCATCTTTTCCCAATTTGGATTGGACAAAGTGAAATAGGGGAGGTTTTTATCCTTCACCTCAATCTTTTTAACTGCTTCAGTATGATCATTTGACCAAGATCTCAGATTGTTCTTAAGCCTGTCATATAGAATAGTTGTATCCTTTGATAAATCATTTATAAAAGGAGCAACATAATTCAGACTTCCAAGAAATCTTTGCAACTGAGTTTTATTAGATATGATATCAGGAAATTTAGATGCAAATTCAATGCTACGATTGATAGGGCTGATATTACCCTTTTCAATGTTATGGCCGAAAAATTTAACATTCGTTTGAAATAAAGCCATTTTGGGACTAGATATAACTAAGCCATTTTGAAAGATAATGTTTTTAAATAATTCAAGATTCTTGAAGTGAGTTTCCAAATTTTTGGAAAATACAAGAATGTCATCTATATAGACAATTATGAAATTACTATAAGGCATAAAAATATCATTCATAATTTTCTGAAATTTGGATGGAGTGTTCTTTAAGCCAAAAGGGCATAACATTCCATTCATATTGACCCATAGGGACATTGAAAGCTATTTTAAATCTATCCGACTTAGCTATCTGAATCTGCCAATAACCTTATTTTAAATCAAATTTAGAAAATATAATGGCCTCAGAAACTCTGTCTAATAAATCTTTCTTATTAGGAATAGGGTACCTAGTGCATTTCAAAGCTTTATTAAGCGGCTTATAATTAATCACCAATCCGGGGGCACCTCTTTCCTGTTAAGCATGTTTATTAACAAAGAAAGTTGTACAAGACCATGGTGATTTAGAATGCCTTATAAGGCCTTTTTGTAACAAGGAACTTACTTCCTTTTTGCACAGTTGCAAATAATCTACATTCATCTAGCAAGGTCTTGCTTTTGTCGCAATATGATCCTCATTAAAAGTATCCTCATATGGGAGGGTGACAACATGCTTCTTTCTATTCCAAAAGGCATTAGGATGGTCTCCGCAAATATCAAGAGAGAACTGATTTTTTAAAATAACAATTTTTCCTGTAATTTAGGATTGTGTAAAACATTATTAATTTCAATGCTATTAATTTTTTGTTCTATAAAATTGACCTGACTAGTTTACAACATTAATTTCGAGGTTAATTCATATATCATCCTCATAAAAGATTTTTTATTCCAAGTACCAATAATTTTTCGTCATCCCAATGAGTAAGAGGGAAAATATCATTTATAAAAGGTACTCCTAATATAATCTGATAAGTAATATCTTTTACTAAAACAAAGCTTTGAGGAATACAATTTTTTCCTTTGCAGATAAAAGCTTTAGGTAATTTAAATTCAATACCCATTTTACTACCATTAGTTGATCGAAGACTATGGGTAGTTTTGTGAAAATACCTTGAAGGAATAAGTCTTTCTTGAACACAATTTAAATCGGCTGCACTATAAATAAGACCAATAAATTCTTTTTAATAATTATAATCTATGAAAAGAGTAATTTTAGTATAAAACTTTTGAGATGTAAAAGCTTTGAGACTATGTAAAAAATCATTATTATCATTTTTTAAATACTCATAAAGTCAAGATTATTACTTTCTCCTTCAAGAGATAAAGATGAATCTGAGTTATTACCCAAATCCTTAGGACTTTCGATATTATCGAGCCTGACATCTATAATCACATTCTTTTCTTTAAGACGAAGAATGTCTTCCTTGAGATTATTAATCTTTTATTTCAGGTCACTGATTGTAGTAGGAGAACGTTTCTTCCTTTCTATTAAGAGATTTTTAACCTCTGCCATGGTATATGAACCTTCTTTAGTAGGAACCTTTTCTTTGACATGATTCTCAAAGGTAGATGTATTACCAATCCTATCAATAATTTGAGCTCTTATTTCTAGATCTTTTATGCTTTGTAAGAGCTCAATTACTTTATCATTATCGATGACATTGATATGCAATTCCTTCAATCAAAAATAGATCTTATAAAGATAATCTTCCTCGCAGCTCTTGTCACATTCCATCCCTTATTGGCAAGGTAAACACTTATCTTCTGAGGACATATAATCTCGTTGTTGAAGAGCTTTAAGATCTTCGCTCGTAGAAGATTCCTCCTGACTGCTATATTTTGTATCTGATTTTCTTGAATCAGAATTAAGCATAATCTTATAAAGAGAATCTTTCATACTATCATATACGTCAAGGTTTTTGATCTTTTCTCTTACTTTGCAATCCCTGGCATAATGGCCAAATCTTTCACATTTGTGGCAACTATATGACTTATCATACTTCCGTTTAGATTTATAAAGTCTTTTTTCTTCTTTCCTTCCAGCAGATCCCCTTTTTTTTTTCTGTCAATCCTTTTTCTCTTCCATTTTTCATAATCTTTTTTGGAAGATTTCATTTTAGGAGAATATCCTTTATCTTTGGATTTCATCTTTGGAACATCCAAAGCAAATTGTTCACAGAATTCCCCTAAATATTGTCTTTCATTAAGATGATGTCTCTTAATTTGTAGATTGAACTTTATTTCATTGCATAAAGAAATTCCTTCTTGTACGCAAGCGCTTATGCGCTTTTCATAGGTATAATCCTCATAATTTATACTATGATTCTCTCCCCTAAGAGCTTTCAGAACTCCTTCTGCAAAGAGAGTTGGGAGTCCATCTATAAATTTGGACTTTCAATAAGTGTTATTACACTCTGGTAATTCCATAACTCTACTTGAAAATACATCTTTGTAGAATCTGAAAGAAGTAAGAGTCTAACATCTTAGATTTTGGAGCAAAGTTTGAATGGTCTCACAATTATCCAGACATCTTCCTGAGAAATGTTCTATTTTATTTAGAACCAGGGTATAAACATCACTTTGGGTAAAATTCTATTCTCCTTCCTAATTAAGTTCCTGTAGAATCTTATCCCTTTGTTCCTGATTGAGATAATTATCCCACAAACCTTTTATTGGCCTGTAAATCTTGTTGTTATCATATCAGCAATAGTCTTATCACTATTCTTGTTAGTTTTACAAATAGTACTGTACATTAGCATTCTTTGAACAGTTGTATAAATCTGTCTATCCGCATAATCATCTATGTTCCATTCATAGATTTCTTTTCCATTATAACTATTAGTTATAATATGTTCATGTTCCTATAATAAAACATCTTGTGAAGTATGTCTAGGATAGTAGTACATCCTTAGAACCGACTTTCTAGCATATTTTTCTGAGATTTTATTTATATCATCAGAAAATTCTCTCTTATAACTGATTTTGCCTTCTGAAAAGTTATCAACTTCTATAGGCTTCAGACTACAACCATTGAATTTTATTTCTAAGAAATCCTCAAGATTCAAAAAGTCTTTTAACATAAAATCACCGATCTTCGGGGAAGGCTAGATACTGCTATGAGCAACTTTCTCTTTTCCCTTAGAATTGGAATTCATCAGAGATATAAGTTTATCAACTTTATCATGTAAAGAAACAATATGATCATTCAATATACTCATATAAATATGTGCATAATTACCCTGCTTAATCATGGCATTAATATGTTGTGTACTAACAAGAGCAGTATCATTTTCAAATAATTTTGAAAAAGCATTAAAATTAACAATCTTATCATTTTTATTAATTTGAAAAGATTGTAATGGAGGAAAAACTGATATGGTAATCTCTCCATTGCTCAGTGTAAAATCTCTTTCTATCATGGAGATATAATTATGAACATGCTTGCACATAAACCATGGAACAAAAGATATAAAAGAATTTTGTCCCGATTCAATAAGATGTTCATAAAATTCTTCTTGAAGAATAAATTGTTCCTCGTTTTTGAATTTTTGAAGAACCATTTTCGGAAAGGTTTCCATTAGATCGCCGAAAATCTTTAGCGATCTTTGCCCTTGTCGGGGAACCCGGGTTAAAATCAATCTATTTTTTAGGCATCATAAAAACAGTTTATGTAGATAGTCCATCTGGAAAATTCATTTCAGATTCAGTTATATCTAAATTCGATCTGAGCCTGGGAATAGGTCTAGCAATATTATCTTTATCAATTTTTATATTATCACATCTATAATTTTCTCTAATTTCTGATGTAGATGCTCTAGAAGGGACCTAAACAGTATAATCAATAGGAGAAATATACGACGAGTTAGATCTCAAGATTCTAGAAGACATACTACAATCATCAATTCTATTATGCATGTTGATTGGATCGGAAAATCTAATTTTAACAGTTCTATCATTCATATATTCAATTTTTGAAACCTGATCATTAATATTACTCTTAGGTTGGGTAGCACCCTCAATAACCCATTCTTATAGAAACTAATTTTGGGAAATTTAAGGTGGTTACAAGAAGACCTATGCGATGGAAAGAAATTATAATACCACAATGACAACGGATCATTCAGTTAAACTGCAAGGAACCTTTATCAATATAAGTAATCCTAGCAATAGTCTATGAATTCCCCTACTATCCGGGTCCTCCCTGGGCCGTCCCTGGCCAACGGGTAATCCAACGGATTCCTTCGGCTGCCTTACATAAAACTCTCTGGATAACTTACATTTGACTTTAGTCTAACCGTTCAAGTTTTCTTCATAATAGACACAAATGCCATTTCTTATCATAACCTAGTATGTTATAGCTCAACACAAATAGTTTAGCCTATCATTTAGGCTAAATACATAAAGAAAAACTAAAAGAAAATAACAGTACCTGGAGTCGAACTCCAATCCAGCTGATGTACAAACCAAATGGAAAGCTTTTTATTCAAACTTAGGAAAAACTTACAAAGGAAACTATTACAAGAGAGAGAGGGGGGGAGGGGGGGGGGTTTAAAACTTGCCTTACTAAATGAAAGTTTGCCTCTTTATATAGAGGTAGGGGAATCTAGAAAGTAAACACAAAACCGCCCACACTTTTTACAATGGCCAATAATAAAAAGATAAGGCTGACAGACTAGCATGGCCTCTCCATTACATCACATGGCCGACATATTATTTTCTACCCACTTCTTTTCTTTATTAAAGTTGTTTGGAGTCTCCTTCTTTATTAAAAGTCTTCTACTTTAATAAAGTTGCTTGGCTTATTACCCCAATTATTTTGTCCTGTGGGTTCTTCTTTCATATCTTGTTTTTGCCTTTGCAGCTGGCTTTGTTGGAAGATTCTTCCACTTGCTCTTGATATTTTGCTAAAAGAGCATCAATATCTATTTCGTCAATGCTATGATCACTCTGCCCTTCGCTAGCTATGCACCCTTCATCATCGTTGTTGGAGTGATTTGCTGAAGCCATGGAAATATCATCTCCAATATCTATATTAAGATTTTTTATCAAGTATCTTCTGACTTCCTCCATTTACATTGTGATAGCCTCTGATTTGGATATAACTCCTTTCTTCATATGAAGTTTCCTTGTAATTTGTTTAAAAGGACTTATATTATCTCCTTGAGTTTCTAACCGACCTGTATTATGATATTTGTTGATAGTTTGATTTATTAAATCTAAAATCTCTTGAAAATTAATTTTTCCTTCAAGGTTTTTCTGTATTAATTTATTCCAGAACTTTGTATAAAAAATTCTTTGCAAGCATAGGAACTCTTCAGAGGTATTATCAACTTCTACAGACCATTTCATAATCCATGGGATTGAGAATTCTATAAAGAAATACATCAAGGACATTCCTTCAAAGAAAATATTATCTCTTTGTAAACTTATAAGTGTAGGGGATATGTCCATTCCAAATATAATTGTTTGTATTGTTCTGGTAGAATTTTTATTGAAGGACCATATAAAGTCCACCATTTGCAAAACCAATTTGGAATTTGCTTTTCAAAAACATTAGCACATATTTTTATGAACCATGAATGCTTTCTATTAGCATTTTCATACAACAAGGCTTTATTAAAGCTATCAACATAATCCTAATAGTTATATTTTACTGCGACCTTTTGCTCAGGTTGGATATAATCCATTTCCTTTAAGGGGCTCATTCCCCATTCTTCAAGAGTTAAAATCTTTTTTATTATAATTTTGGAAAAGTTATAAGCTTTTCTTGTATTCGCTGGGTAGAAATGTTGAAATTCACCTGACCCTGTAGTTGAGAGTATCATCTCATAGTTCATCATGTATTTATAAACAATTGTAGTATAACAAACTATATTCAGATATCTAGACATAAGCTGCCATGGATCATTCTTCCATCTTAAATCACTGTTTTCTAGAAAAAGCTTACCTTCTCTTTTATCATTCAGATCAAATATTTCTATACTTTCTTCATTCATGAAGACTGTGTAATAAGTTGGAGGATTATTATCCTGCTCTTTTTTTGATTGCATAAAATCCATAAATTCCTTATACATAGGGTGGTCTGTATTAAGACCACTCGAAGAAGCAATATTGTTTGTTGCTATCAACTATTTGTTACCCAGTTGGGTGAGGATATGACCTCCTCTTTCTGGTCCTGTTTTTCTTCCTCGTCCCCTTCCTAAAGGTGGAGGCCATGAAGGTCTCATTCTGAAAACAAGAACAATAATTAGTCTAAATATTCTCTAGTAAGAAAATCAGTCAGACTATTATCTAAACCTTTCTTATAATGAATCTCAAAATCAAATGAGGCTAATAACGCTTGCCACCTTACGAACATTTGTTTAGAAATATCATGTTTACAATCTTTATTCAACATAATTTTAGCCGTTTGGCAATGGTATCAGAGCCATGGACTTTTATTAACTATATGTGGTATAATTCAACACTTTGTTTATTTATGAATATCATAAAGAAGAAATATAATGTTAAAAATGGTAGAAAAGAAGAAAATAATATACCCAGCATCTTGATCTACTCAATTAGTGGACTATTCCTAAAATATCACCTAGAATCATATATCAGATGGGAAACTTTGAGAAACTTAGTCTCAGATAGGTGGTTAAAACCACAGAAGAAACTATTACTATTGACAATGATCATCAGACTTTTAGATTATTATCTGAAAATGTTTGGCCCCTTATAGGGATATTTACCGATTTATGCATATTGGTTTAGTACAGGTGACATTTAGGTCCCTTACTTTGCATGGTTTACCTGAAAGTTTTATAGCAGCTTTACGAGATGATAGAAATCATGACTAGAAGAAATCCCTTATAGGGATGATTCAAACTAATCTAGCTTATGGACCAGTTTATTTTAATGCTTATCCTTATTAGCAGATTTCTTTGCAGGATGAGAATTCACTAAGTTCTCTTGTGTTAAATGTTAAACTTCATGGTTATGATTATATGCCAGGCACTGAAGTTGTTTGTATTTGTTATAGAATATTTTATAAACTCTTGCATACTTTGAATCCTATGTGCAAAGTTATTGATTAGAAAAATGATACTATTCTTATAGAAACTAATTTTGGTAAATCTAAGGTGGTTACCACAAGACCTATCCAGTGGGAAGAAATTGATTTTCCACAAGAGTGGGTTATTGAGGGTGCTACCCAACCTAAGAATAATATTAATAATGAGGTTTCAGAAATTGAACAGTTGAATAATGGAACTGTAAAAATTAGATTTTCTAATCCAATGAACATGCATAATAGAATTGATGATTGTAGCATGTCCTCTAGAATTTTGAGATCTAACTCGTCTTATATTTCTCCTGTTGATTATACTGTTCAGGTCCTTTCTAAAGCATCTACCTCTCAAATTAGAGAAAATTATAGATGTGATAATATAAAAATTGATAAAGATAATATTGCTAGACCTGTCCCTAGGCCCAGCGCGGATTTAGATATAACTGAATCTAAAATGAATTTTCCAGATGGACTATCTACATAAAACGTTTTTATAATGCCTAAAAAACATATTGATTTTAGCCCGGGTACCCCAGCAAGGGAAAAAATTGCTAAAGATTTTTGGCAATCTAAATGGAAACCTTTTCGAAAATGGTTCTTCAAAAAAATTAATGATGAGGAACAATTTGGTTTTCAAGAAGAATTTTATAAAGATCTTATTGAATCAGGAAAAGATTCGTTAATATCTTTTGTTCCTTGGTTTATGTGTAAGCATGTTCACAATTATATCTCTGTAATAGAAAGAGACTTTACACTAAGTAATGGAGAAATTACAAAATCAGTTTTTCCTCCATTACAATCTTTTCAAATTAATAAAAATGATAAGATTGTTAACTTCTATGCTTTTTCAAAATTATTTGAAAATGATACTGCTCTTGTTACTACACAGTATATTAATACCATGATTAAGCAGGGTAATTATGCGAATATTTATATGAGCATATTGGGTGAGTATGTTGTTTCTTTACATGAAAAGGTTGATAAACTTATCGCTTTAATGAATTCTAATACTAAGGGAAAAGAGTAAGTTGCTCATAGCAGTATCCAGCCTCCCCCAGAGATCAGCAATTTTAAGTTTAAATACTTTTCGGATGTTGAGGATTTCTTAGAAAATAAATTCAAGGGTGGTAGTCTGAAGCCTATAAAAGTTGATAACTTTTCAGAAGGCGAAAGCAATTATAAGAGAGAATTTTCTGATGATATTAATAAAATCTCAGAAAAATATGCTGGAAAGCCGGTCCAAAGGATGTACTACTATCCTAGACCTACTCCACAAGATGTTTTATTAGAGGAACATGAACACATTATAACTAACAGTTATAATGAAAAAGAAATCTATGAATGGACAATAGATGGTTATACGGATAGGTAGATTTATACAATTGTGCATAGAATGCTAATGTACAATACTATCTGTAAAACTAACAAGAATAGTGATAAGACTATTGGTGGTATGATAACAACATGATTTACTGGTCAATTAAAAGGTTGGTGGGATAATTATCTCATTCAGGAACAAAGGGATAAGATTCTACAAGCAGTTAAGCAGGAAAGAACCGAATTTTACCCAAAATGTTGTTTATACCCTGGTTCTAAATATAATAGAACATTTCTCAGGAAGATGGCCGGATAATAGTGAGACCATTCGAACTTTGCTCCAAAATCTAAGATGTAAGATTCTTATGTCTTTTAGATTCTACAAAGATGTATTTTTAAGCAGAGTTATGGAATTATAGAGTGTAGTAGCACTCATTGGAAGTCCAAGTTTATAGATGGACTACTAACTCTCTTTGCAGAAAGAGTTCGGAAAACTCTTAGGGGAGAGAATCATAGTATAAATTATGAGGATTATACCTATGGAAAGCTCATAGCTGCTTGCGTACAAGAAGGAATTTCTTTATGCAATGAAATCAAGTTGAATCAACAGAATAAGAGACATCATCTTAATGAAAGACAACAGTTAGGGGAAATTCTATGAACAATTTGCTTTGGATGTTCCAAAGATAAAGGATATTCTCCTAAAAATAAATCTTCCAAAACAGATTATGAAAAATGGAAGAGAAAAAGGATTTAGAGAAAGGAAAGGTGATTTGCCAGAAGGAAACAAGAAAAAAGATTTTATAAATCTAAACGGAAGTATGATAAGTCAAATACTTTCCACAAATATAGAAGATTTGGCCATTATGCCAAGGATTGCAAAGTCAAGGAAAATATCAAAAACCTTGACATAAATGATAGTATGAAAGATTCTCGTTATAAGATTATGCTTAACTGTGATTTAGGAAAATCAATTACAGAATATAGCAGTCAGGAGGAATCCTCTATGAGTGAAGATCTTAAGCTTTTCAACAAGAAGATTACTTGTCCTCAGAGGATGAGTATTTACCTTGCCAACAAGGGATGGAATGTAACTAGGACGGCGAGGAAGAAGATCTTTATAAGATCTATTACCAATTCAAGGAATTGAGTATCAATGTCATTGATAATGACAAAGTAATTGAGCTCTTACAAAGCATAAAAGATCCAGAAATAAGAGCTCAAATTATTGATATGATTGGTAATGTATCTACCTTTAAGAATCATATCTAAGAAGAGGTTCGTACTAAAGAAGGTTCATAAATGATAGAAGAGGTTAAAAATCTCTTACTAGAAAAGAAGAAACTATTAAGTTTTCCTACTACAATCATTGACTTGAAACAAGAGATTAATGGAAGACATTCTTCGTCTTAAAGAAAAGAATGTGATTATAGAAGTTAGGCTCGATAATATCGAAAGTCTTAAGGATTTGGGTAATAACCCAGATTCGTCTTCATCTCTTGAAGGAGAAAGTAATAATCTTGACTTTATGAGAAATCTTTATTTAAAAAATGATAAAAGTTATTTTTTATAGAGTCTCAAAGCTTTTACGTCTCAAAAGTTTTATACTAAAATTACTCTTCTCATAGATTATAACTATAAAAATAAATTTATTACTCTTATTGATAGAGCAACTAATTTAAATTGTATTTAAGAAAGACTTATTCCTTCAAGGTATTTTCATAAAACTAACCATAGTCTTCGATCAGCTAATGGTAGTAAAATGGGTATTGAATTTAAATTACCTAAAGCTTTTATATGCAAAGGAAAAAATTATATTCCTGAAAGCTTTGTTTTAGTAAAAGATATTACTAATCAGATTATATTAGGTGTACCTTTCATAAATGATATTTTCCCTCTTACTCATTTGGATAGTGAGAAAATTATTGGTATGTGGAATGAAAAACCTTTTATACTAGAGTTTATTACAAAACCTTTTACGAGGATGATAAATAAATTAACCTCGAAAATGATGTTGAAACTAATCAGGTCAGTTTTGTAAAACAAGGAATTAATAATATTGAAATTGATAATATTTTACAAAATCCTAAATTTCAGGATAAAATTTCTATTCTAAAAAATAAGTTCTCTCTTGATATTTGTGGTAATCATCCAAATGCCTTTTGGAATAGGAAGAAGCATGTTGTCAGCCCCCCATCTGAGGATACTTTCAATGAGGATCATATTCCTACGAAAGCAAGACCTTGCTAGATGAATGCAGATTATCTGGATCTTTGCAAAAAGGAAATTGACTCCTTGTTACAAAAAGGCCTTATAAAGGCCTTCTAGATTTCCTTGGTCTTGTACAACATTTTATGTTAATAAACAAGCTGAGTAGGAGAGAGGTGCACCCAGGTTAGTGATTAAATACAAACCGCTTAATAAAGCTTTGAAATGGATCAGATACCCTATCCCTAATTAGAATGATTTATTGGGTAGAGTTTATGATGTCATTATATTTTCTAAATTTAATTTAAAATCAGTTTATTCGCAGATTCAGATAGCTGAGTTGGATAGATTTAAAATCAATTTTAATGTTCCTATGGGACAATACGAATGGAACGTTATGCCCTTTGGGCTAAAAAAGCTCCATCTGAATTTTCAAAAATTATGAATGATATTTTCCTACCTTATACTAATTTCATAATCGTTTACATAGATGATATTCTAGTATTTTCCAAAAATGTGGAAACTCATTTCAAGCATCTTGAATTGTGTAAGAAAATCATTATTCAAAATGGCTTGGTAATATCTCAGCCCAAAATGGTTTTTTTTCAAACAAACGTTAGATATTTAGGCCATAATATTGAAAGGGGTAATTTCAGTCCTATTAATAGAAGCATTGAATTTGCATCTAAATTTCCTGATATTATGACTTATAAAACTCAATTGCAGAGATTTCTTGGAAGTCTGAACTATGTTGCTCCTTTTATAAATGATTTAACTAAGGATACACTGATCTTGTATGACAGGCTTAAGAATAATTCAAAAGACTGGTTAAACTATCATACTGAAGAAGTTAAGAAGATTAAAGCAAAGGTTAAAAACCTTTCTTGCCTAACTTTGGCTAATCCAAATTGGGAGAAGATGGTTGAGACCGATGCTTCAGATATAGGATACGATGGTTTCCTATCGCAATATTTCCCTGATAATAAGTGTCATTATATCATTCAGTTCCATTTATGAAAATGGAACGCAACCCAAAAAAATTATGCCACTGTAGCTAAAGAAATCTTGGCTATAGTGAAAAAAGTTCTAAAATTCCAAGGCGATCTTTATAATCAAAAGTTTCTTATAAATTACCCATAGTCTTCATTCAGCAAATGGTAGTAAAATGGGTATTGAATTTAAATTACCTAAAGCTTTTATTTGTAAAGAAAAAAATTGTATTCCTCAAAGCTTTGTTTTGGTAAAAGAAATTACTAATCAAATTATATTACGTGTACCTTTCATAAATGATATTTTCCCTCTTACTCATTGGGATACCATAGTGACAACGGATCGTTCAGCTAAGCTGCAAGGAACATTTATCGATATAAGTAATCCTAGTAATAGTTTATGAAATCCCCTACTATCCAGGTCCACCCTACGCCGTCCTTGGCCAATGGGTAATCCAACGGATTCCTTCGGCAACCTTTCATAAACTTTCCTGGATAACTTACATCTGACCTTTGTCTAACCGTTCAAGTTGTCTTCATAATAGACACAAATGCCATTTCTTATTGTAACCTAGTATGTTATAGCTCAACAAAAATAGTTTAGCCTATCATTTAGGCTAAATACATAAAGAAAAACTAAAAGAAAAGAACAGTACCTAGAGTCAAACTACAACCCAGCTAATGTACAAAACAAAATGGGAAGCTTTTTACTCAAACTTAGGAAAAACTTACAAAGGATAATATTACGATAGAGAGAGAGAGAGAGAGAGAGGGTTTATGAAAACCTTCCTCTACTAATTGAAAATACACCTCATTATATAGAGGTCGGGGAATCTAAAAAGTAAAAACAAGATGGCCCACACAGTTTACAAAGGACAATAATAAAAAGATAAGACCGATAGACTAGTGTGGCCTTTCCACTACTTCACATGAAAGATAAGGCAAACAGACTAGTGTGGCCTTTCCACTACTTCACATGGCCAACATATCACTTTCGACTCTACTCCTTTTGTTTATTAAAGTTATTTGGAGTCTTCTGCTCTATCAAAAAGTCTTCTACTTTATCAAAGTTGCTTGGCTTATTATCATATCTTGTCTTTCCCTTTGCAAGTGGCGTTGTTGGAAGATTCTTCAACTTGCTCATGAAATATTGCTAAAAGAGCATCAATGTCGATTTTGTCACATCCTTCATCATCGTTGTTCGTCTGACTTGCTGAAGCCAGGGAAATATAATCTCCAATATCTATATCAAGATTTTTCATTAAGTCTCTTTTGACTTCTTCCATGTACATGGCCATAACCTCTGATTTATATATGATTCCTTTTTTCATATGAAGTTTCCTCGTAATTTTTTTAAATGGACTTATATCATCTCCTTCACTTTCTAATCGCCCTGTATTATGATATTTGTCAGTTGTTTGATTTATCAAATCCAAAATCTCTTGACCATGATTCTTGCCTCCAAGATCTTTATGTATCAGTTTATTCCAAAATTTTGTATAAAAAATTCTTTGTAAGCATGGGAATCCTTTAGAGGTATTATCAACTTCTACAGACCATTTCATAATCCATGGGATTGAGAATTCTATAAAGAAATACATTAAGGATATCACTTCAAAGAAAATATTATCTCTTTGTAAACTCACAAGTTTAGGGGATATATCTATCCATTCGGAATATAATTGCTTGTATTGTTATGGGAGTATTTATATTGAAGGACCATATAAATTCCACCATTTATAAAACTAATTTAGAATTTGTTGGTCGAATACATTAGAACAAATCTTTATGAAGCATGAATGCTTCTTATTAGCATTTTCATATAACAAGGCTTTATTAAAGCTATCAACATAGTCCCAGTAATTATATTTTACTGCGACTTGTTGGTCCGGATGGATATAATCCTTTCCCTTTAACGGGATCATTCCTCATTCATTAGGCGATAAAATATTTTTTATTATAATCCTTTGAAAAGTTATAAACTTTTCTCCTATTAGCTGGGTAGAAATGTTGAAATTCACCCGATCCTGTGGCTGAGAGTATCATCTCATAGTGCATTCTGTATTTATAAACAGTTGTAATATAACAAACCCTATCCAGATATCTGGACATGAGTTTCCATGGATCATTCTTCTATCTCAAATCACTGTTTTCTAAAAGAAGTATAACTTCTCTTTTATCATTCAGATCAAATACTTCCATACCTTCTTCGTCCATAAGGACTGAGGAATAAGCTGGAGGATTATTATCCTTTTCTTTTTTGGACTGCATAAAATCCATGAATTCTTAATACATGGGGTGGTCTGTATTAAGACCACTCGAAGAAGCAATATTATTTGCTGCTATTAACTATTTCTTACCCAGTTGGATGAGGATATGACCTCCTCTTCCTGATCCTGTTCGTCCTCCTCATCCCCTCCTCGATGGTGGAGTCCATGAAGGTCTCATCCTGAAAATAAGAACAATAATTAGTTCAAATATTCTCTAGTAAGAAAATCAGCTAGACTGTTATCTGAACCTTTCTTCTAATGAATCTCAAAATCAAATTGAGTCAACAATGCTTGCCATCTTGCAAACATCTGTTTAGAAACATCATGTTTACAATCTTTATTAAACATAAATTTAGCCACTTTAATCAGTTTTTATTAAAAACTTTTGATTATAAAGATCGCCTTGGAATTTTAGTACACTTTTCACTATAGCCAAAAAAAATTTAGCTACAGTGGCGTAATTCTTCTGGGCTGTAATATTTCCCTTGTGAGTTTATAAGTTTGAATAAAAAGCTTTCAGTTTGTTTTGTACATCGGCGAAGTTGGAGCTCGACTCCACGTACTGTTTAAATTCATTCTTTATTCTTTATGTATATAGCCAAAATGATAGGCTAAACTATTTGTGTTGAGCTATAACATACTATGTTACTTTAAGAAATGGCATTTGTGTCTATTATGAAGAGACTTTGAACAGTTAGACTAAGGTTAGATATAGGTTATCCAAGTAGGTTTATGAAAGGCTGCCGAAGGAATCCGTTGGATTACCCGTTGGCCAGGGACGGCTCAGGGCAGACCCGGATAGTTGGGGATTTCATAAACTATTGCCAGGATTACTTATAAAGTAACCTAGTATGTTATAACTCAACACAAATAATTTAGCCTATCATTTAGGCTAAATACATAAAGAATAAGGAAATGGCATTTGTGTCTATTATGAAGATAGTTTGTACAGTTAGACAAAGGTCAGATATAGGTTATCCAGATAGCTTTATGAAAGGCTGTCGAAGGAATTTGTTGGATTACCCGTTGGCCAGGGATGGCGCAGGGCGAACCCGGATAATAGGGGATTTCATAAACTATTGTCAAGATTAATTATATAGATAAAGGTTCCTTGCAGTTTAACTGAACGATTTGTTGTCATTGTGGTAGTAATAATAATGAAGTTGGTTATTCAACATATATATGAGATATTTAGCCGGACATAGTCCTTGCTAGGAGAGACAGAGCAAAAGAAAAGACTAAGAATAAAAGTACATTAAGAGATGGTCGTCACTAGAGTCCAAGATATGAAGAACTGATCATCTTTTTTAATTATGTCGGAATTCAGAGCAGGACTAGCAAAGGGATATCTTTACAAAGATTTACAAACTTATGAAAAGAGAGTGCGTTACTATTTTTTTTTTTTTTTGATGCCCTTCTCTAAAGAAAGACTAAGGCTTATATTTTTTTGAGCCCATTTTAAGGAACTCGAAAAAAAAATGGAAAATTCAAAAAGAAATATTTTCTAACTCTAAAAATTCTAAAAGGAAAAACAAAATTATTTTGAAGAGTTTCAAAAGAAACCAAAAAATGATTTATCAAAAGTATTGGATTTCTAAAAAAAATAAAAAAAAAGAACTTCCAAAAGTATATCCATTTTTCATCAATAAATTCTTTTTGAATATGTTTTCTTGCCAAGGAACCTAGGCTAAAATCAATTTGGTGTGAAAACATTAAGAATCGTATGGATCAAACTCCATCTTGGATGTGTCAAAGAATATCCTTGTCAGAAACATCATCATTCACCTGAATTATATTTGTTCGAGGGTCGATCTTTACCTTCTCAACCACAGAGTAGCTATCAGATGCAATAGTATGTAAAGAAGCAGCACGAATAATAATACTACTAATAATAATAATAATAATAAAAAAATAAAAAAAAATAAAAAAATAAAAAAATAAAAATAACAACAACACATACAATAGTATGTAAAGAAGCAGCAGCAACAATATAATATATGTTATGAAATTTTGTAGTAATACTAAAACATTTTTAATGTTATTTTGAACAAAACTTGGCAATTCAAGTCTTTTAATTCAGTCAATCCACACATGCCACGTAGGAAGCACGTGGATTGTGCTTCTTTAGCTTTCCAGCGGAGAGTGTCCATTTTCGGCAGTTCCTTGCTTTATGACTCCATCAATCACTCACCCTTTTTCCAATAAATCCGAAACAAGTAGGATTTTCAAGAGATTTTCTTCTCCTTCATCATTTCATGTTCTGTTTCCTCAGAGATTTTCTTTTCCAAAATTTCAAAATCTTGCATTCTCGGAACCCAATTTGGCTATAAAAAGGAACCCATTTGGTTCTCATCGGGATCATCCAACAAAAGGAATGAAAACAATCAAACAAAAATCTAGAAAGGATCCAAAAAAATCAATTCGAGAATCAGCTGATTTTTTCTCTTTTCATAGGGCTTCTATTTCTTAAGTTTGAATCTGGAAAATGAATACGAATTCAGAATCCTTGACGTCAAAGCCCCTGTTTGCTGCCCCCGAAAAGGTACCGTGCCTCACCATTATTTTTGTTCAAACTCCAGTTGGCTTTTTTGGGTTGACTTTCGACAATTAAAAATTGGGTTGTTAATTTGTTTGTCTCTTACTTTCATGTACTGTGAAGTTTCTGTTTCTTTTGGTTTTTAAAAAAAGAATATATCTCCCTTATTGTTGCTTTGATTTGAATACGAGTAGGAGACGTATATATGGATGGGTTGAATGTTTTCTCATGCTTATCTTCACTATAATGTGTCGTACTATCCTCCTTTGCGGGTTCATATCTTTCTTTGTTCATCAAAAATCTAGATTGATTATTATCACAAGATCCAATATAACTTGAATGTAATCCAATTCAAGAATTGGGTGTCTATTTAGTGTGTAAGTCTTTTACTAGCAACCTATTTTGATAAGTTAAACCCCATCTTGCTTAGTGACAACATTCGTTGTTGTTATTATTGTTGTGAACACAAAGGATCCACTTTATTTAAATGTGATCTTAGTTAATTAGATAGTATAAAATAGAAGAAAGTTTGTCTCCTTATTTCCCGTGTATAAATTATTATTTTTGCAACAAGTAGTTTTAACAATTAGTAGATAACTGATTGTCTAGTTACCATCCTATCCTACATTTGAGTTACGTTAGTACTGATAATTTTTTTATTCATTCTAGTGTAGAGATCTAATCCGTGTTCATTCCTAAATATGTGAAGAGAAATTTTGTGGTCACTCATCTTATATTTTGTCTCCATTTTAGTATAAAATTGTAATCTTTATCTCCTTTTTCTTTTGTATGTTACATGTAAAATCGGAGGGCTGTAGTTTCTACTTTAGGAACTCATTATTGGCCTAAAATATTAGGCCAACAACAATTAGGACCATCACAATGCTCGGAGTCCAACGTTCTTTAGACTTTTCTTTTACGATTTGATTATATTATTTTGATATGTTTACTAACCTTTACTAATGTCTACATAACTCTTAAGTTTTTGATATATTGCTTGTCTTTTTATTTTGAAGATTATTTATGTGAGCTAATATTATTTTTTTATGAATTTAGTAGAAACACGTTTAGAACAAATAATAATTTATTTATTTTTTTGGAAATGGGCTAACATTTTAAGTTCTATTTATAACATTGTTTTAAGCCTTTAAGTTGAAGAGAAGGGGGCTTATAGTTTATAATTTTCAATTGAGGTTTTAAAAGGCTAGAATAATATTCATTTAGGTCTACTCATCGCTTAGGATTCCCAAATAAATTTAAAACTAGTTTAAAAGCTAAAATAGTTACCTTTAGAGATATATAAGGCCAAAATAATTAACTTGTGCAATTTTTTTAAAAAGAAAATAAATAGGGAAGTAGACTTATATTTTTTCAATTAAATAAATATAACTATAGAACAAGTCCCAATAGCTAGGTCTATTTTATATTCATACATCACCCCCTTTATGAAAAAAATATATCTTTGCTATCGTCACTTTTTCAAATCAAATATTGCCCCAAATAATATTGTATTCCTTAACATGTTATTTAAAGATTTTAGTTATGTCAATAGGTTCAAAATACAAGGTATATACATTTACATGTCATGCACATAAGAGGTATAAGTTCAATATTTTTATATTTAGTTTTCTCTATACATAACCTATTATTTTTATCTACTATTCCTTTTACTAATGTTATTTATTTATTTTTTATAATTTATAATTCCCTACACTTAAATATACATATTACCTTACTACATCATAATCTATCATCAATTTGTTCCTACATGTAAATGAAATAATAAATGTTCATACGCTTTAAACAACATACATGTTTGTACTATACTTCATAATAAATAAATTATGATCACAAACATTATATAATATTTTAACATTTAGAATCATTATTATTTGTTTGTTTTCTTTTGTTTATTTTTTTGAAAACTCAATTTTATCTATTTTATTAAAATTATATCGCACATACTATTATATACTTACACCCGAGTACTACCTTCTTTTATTTTCCTTTATGTCTTAATAAATAAAACGACAAATTTTCATAAACTCAACATTTATTCATTTTGGATAAATTTATGTAATACACATCTATATTTTTTTAGCATATAAAACTGTCTCACATTTTTAGTGCATTTATCTGTTTCCTTTTTTTAGATGCATATATGTCATACCTTGTATTTAACTTTTTTTTAATTAATGAAATTTACTTATCATGAATTTTAAAGCAAATAAATTGAATAAATTTTCCTACTTAGTTTTTCTAAATTGAGTTTAAGGACTATCTTCGGATAGGCACTGAGAGATGTTTAATACCTTCCCCTCGAGTAACCAAAACCCTTACCCAAAATCTCACTAGTTTCGAAAATCGAAACATAGTTTATATTTACATAAAGAAAAAATGGTTTTCCTAATATTTCATTAAAATTAGGTGGCGACTCTAAAACAAAACAATTTTCAAAATCAGAGTGGCAACCATATTTTATGTTGTGAACTGTTTTGGTTGGCTCAAAATAGGGTGCGATAGCTTGGAGACTCTGCTAGAAAGATTAATTAGGTTTTAGCCTTAGAAAACTCAATTTAGGAATAACATGTATAATTACTTGTTTATTTTTAGCTTATTACTAATATAATGCTTTGACTAAAAGGTCGGAAGTAAAATCCAAACTTGTGTTTCTTATTTGTTCTAAAACACTAGTGATTGCTTTCCTCACACTGTCATTTGCACTTTCTATCTAGTATTTGGCCGTACACAAACATACACTGAACACGCGAATGGTGTTCTTGCACTTCTCCGAAACTTTATTTAGATTCCTTAGTTTCAGAGTTGGTACATTTTAGATAGTGCGCCTTCTCGCAATTACTCCGTCCCACTCTCAATCATCTAGGAAAAAATCCTACTCTAGAAATAGATCATGTTGCATAGCCTTAGGCAAGACAATATAAAGTATTGTCGTTGCGTTTAGGCAACCACCCAAATGTCAATGAGTTTCTTCTTTAAAACTCGACGGCATACATTTGCTTGGAATAGACATGAATGATACAAACTAAACACTTAACGGATTTAGAGCAAACAAACTCATCATACCCTTTTAACTTTCTTTCAGATGCAAATCAACCAAAACCTCCCTAATATCACGATGATGACTGAGGTGCCCCAAACTTTGAAAGATTAGAGGGGGAACATTCGAGTGGAATACGAAAATGAGATTATGTCACATCTGGGGTGATTAATTGATCTACTAAATGGGGATGCAAACAAATCACTTATTACTCTAATGATTGAATTATGGCAACCAACAATAGTGAATTTCCAGTTCACAGATTTTGAATTCACACAAACACTGGAGGAAATAAGTCAAATTGTTGATTAACCATTGGCTGGTAGAGCATCTTTGGCCCCGCACACTACGTCGGGAATTGGTTTTTTCCAGTCTCTGGGGTTGAGAGTATGCCCAGGTTTGCAAAGAGTTGATGAGGGATGGGTCAAATTGGATTATCTGTTTAAAAGGTTCAGTCGTTAAGAGAGCTATGAAACAGGAATTCTTCATCTCCATGGTTGATTGGGAGAGGCACAAGGCTATTATTTTCATGGTACCCTTTTTGGGTATTATGATCTTCCTAATGAAAAAAGAATTTGTTGACATCAACATATAGCCTATGGTTATTTACATGTTTAGAGGACCTATTAGAGTGACCATCGTACCCATAACCTTGGCCGAACTATTTCGATCATTATCCCTCTGCTCTAGAGGATATAATCACTTTAAGGGAAGTAACTTGTTGATCTACATATTTGGATGCTGGAACACTTCTATCAAAGAAAAGAAGAAAATGGCACTAAAGCAGACTTAGACAATAAAATCAAAATCCATACGATAAGATTGAGCATGTGGGATGCCCCAAATAATGAAGATGGTTCGTGCCTTTTCCTGACCAAGCTCAGAGGGAACCATATTCAGTGGCGACTACAATGGGTCCATCGCCGAGCTTTGTTGAGAACCAACCACGTCTATTTTATTGAGTTGATTAGGTTGGAAGGCTTCCAGCCTTACACAACTCTATTAGTCGTTTGATAGTTTGGGATTACCCAAGGCATTCCTATATGGTCAAATATAGCACTAATAGATGTCGATTATGAAGGAAGAATCCCGATCAAAAGGATCACTGCTCTGGTACAAGGGGGATATGGTATTCTTGACTTAGGCATGGGGGTTGAGTCGTGGTGTACCCTTGAATATTATACTTTGTTTATGTTGGGAGGAATTCTCGCAAAGCCTAGCTGTGACGGGATCTTAGGGTTCACAGACACCCAAAGATCAAATCAAATTGGCACAGAGCTATTGAACCTAATGCCCATTACCACAAACATGTATCATCAGGTGACCCCAAGGTCTCTCGACCATCTTATACAGGAATTGATGATGAACCAAATGAACAGATATAAAAGACCCAGAAGAGGATCTTAGAGAGCCAACTGAGAAGATGAAAGAGGATTCAGAAGAATATTCAAAGCATAACCCTGACTTGTATAACCCTAGAGATGGAGGAGTGATGCATATGGCGAATGAACCAGATCCAATAGTAGAAGACGCTCACTCGAAATATAATTCTATGGGTTTGATGAAAGGGAAGATTCAAACCACTAGGAATGGAAGATCGGTGAATCCCCAGAGTACCGCCCAGGGCCATATTGTGATGTGGACAATGATGATGAGGATGCCCCAACCTGGCTATAGGTCGTCTTTCTTCTTCGATCTCTATCATAAGCTCCTCAAAGTTTTGTGTGGCCTATCCCTCTTGTATGCCTTATAGCCACCCCTGTACTTTCATTTCTTAGACCTATGATCGCCTACCTTAGTGCAGTAGCCAATTGCTTTGATCAATGAAGTCATGTTTTCTCCCAATTTATAATGTGTATAAACGGATCATTTATTATCAAACTAGTTGCAACGTAGGCCTACCTCATGCAAATATAGGTTCTATATTAGGATGCATTTTGAATGTTGCTAAGTTAGTGTATATATGTGTTAGACTTATATTTCTTTACATCTTTCAATATCTTTCAAATTGACATAGTTTCCTTTGTTTTGTTTTCTTTTCTTTTTTTCATCATTTATCCCCAAAATTAAGTTGATTTGTGACAAGTTGCAAACTGGTTGACTCATGATAAAACCTTCAATCAAAAGGAAAAATGACTGAAAAAGACAAGTTCAACACTGCCACAAACATAATAATGCCTATTGAGAATCCCAAAAGTTCTCAAACTATAATAGCCATTCAAAACGAGAAGAAAATGGCTCACATGGAACAAGAATTCGAAATCGTGAGGAAAGAATAGCGTCAAGTGCGAGACTTGGCCAAATTGTCGGCTACCACTTTCCCTACTTTTAAGACGCCTATCTACTTCCCAAAGGCTGACTTGCCTTTTGTCGACTTACCAAATCAGCAAGTACAAACTCAACACGCTCCTGTACACGATCAAGTTCCACCAGTTTCTCCAACTGCAGTCAGACCTTTCCTGACCTCTCTAATTGCGACCCTACCATACCTAAAATACAGCAGATACTTTGGGCAAATGTCACCGCTCCTTATGAGCCACATGTCCACCTGTATATGTCATTAGAGCTCTTACCTTCACAACGCCAGTTGTGATTAATGTCCCATATGAGGTCGATCAATATGAAGAAATTGAGAAAGATGCTCGATTGAAAGAGGATGCATCGATAATTACCCAACTTCATGATCCTAGAAAGGTATTGAAAAGTTTACAAGTCATTAAAGGAACCGAGTGTCTGGATTATGATGACTTGTGCATCCATCTAGACATTGTCATTCCGGTAGGGTACAAACCATCGAAGTTTGATATGTTTGATGGAAAAGGTGACCCTCACGCACATTTAAGGGAATATTGTGACAAGCTAGTCTCTTTAGGGAGAAATGAAAAGTTGAGGATGAAGCTTTTCATTCAGAGTTTGTCTGGATAAAGCTTTTCATCCAAAGTTTATCTGGAGAAGCATTGACATGGTATACGCGCCAAGACCTCTAAAATGGCGTGATTGGCAGGAAATGGCTGAAGATTTCATTACTCATTTAAGATCTTATACTGAAATTACAGCCAACAGATTCTCATTGGCCAACATAAATATGAAGCCATCCGAGAATTTCCAAGAGTACGCATGGCATTTGAGAACTGAAACCGCAAGGGTGCGACCACCACTAGATGAGAGTGAGCTCTCAAAATACTTTATTCGATCTCAAGAAGGTATATACTTTGATAAGATGATGTCAATGATGGGCCAAAATTTTGCAGATATGGTCAAGATGGGAGACTTTACAGAGGAAGGTGTTAAATCTTGGAAGATTCAATCTATGTTTCCATTGCTAGCTGTAAGTATGACCATACGATCGGGTGCCATTGGCGGCATAAAAAAGAAAAGGGAGGATGTTTTAGCTGTCACTTACCGACAAAGAGGACCATCCCAACAATTCTCAAATTGTTGCACACACTTCATACGTCTCATACCAAGTATATAATAGGCAACCACACTATTATCCACCGCGAGCACCAGCATACAACAAGCCATCGAGACTATATGTCCCTGTCCAATTGTCAATCAACCAAAATAGACCAGCATATGCACCAAGACCACGTATAAATCTTAAACTAGAAATTCTCGCGCTTACACACCGATTGCTGAACCCTATGCCCAATTGTTTGAGAGGTTGAGGACAGTAGGAATACTGCAACTATTTGAAGGAAAACTTCATGATCCAATCTGTCATAATATTGATGTAAACAAGCGATACGCTTACCACTCAGGAATTTCAGGATATAACACAGAAGATTGTTTTTATTTGAATAACTAGATCAAGTTATTGATCAGGAGAGGGGTAATCAAATGCACTCAAGCACCTCCCATTGTAAACAAAAACCCCTTGCCAAATAATGAGAATTGGGGGGTCAACATTGTTACTCTAGATGACGAATATTAGGGCCCCGACTATCGAAATGTGGATGAAGTAGATGCCACGATATCTTCGGCGCAACCTATTTTCACTGTTCAACTAAGGAAACCTCTGATTATGCAAACATATATCTCAAGAGTTGTATTTCACCAGTCTAATCATTAGAAAGCTTGAGTATGACACAAATGTAGTCTCATGGGACTATCGACCAAGCGTCAACGGCAAGATGATCGACACTACCATGGCTCAAGGGATGACTAGATCAGGGAGGTGTTATTCCCTAGAGGACCTAAATCAAAAAATTCTTGGAAAGGAATAGAATCCAAAGAAGAATGTTAACGATGTTGAAGACGCAAAATTTTGGAAGAAGATGCAGCCTAAAAGACTATTCAGTCAAAGAGCAGCGAAAATGCCGTCCCTGATATCCATTTTGTCTCTGCTTATGAGTTCTGAAAAAACCTAATATAGATGAAACAGAGGTTGTCAACTTAGGAGGTGAGGAAATCGTGAAGGAAACATGAGTCATCATACATTTGGAGGATGAAAGGAAGCAAGAGTTAATAGAGTTGCTTAAGCAATCTGTTAAGGTATTTGCCTGGTCGTACAATGACATGCCAGGATTAAGCACTGATATAGTCTCACACAAATGACCAATTGATCCCACTTGTACCTGTTAAACAGAAGATAGGAAAGTTCAAGTCGGATACGAGTTTAAGGATCAAGGAGGAGGTAACTAATCAAATTGAGGCAAACATTGTGAGGGTTACAAATTACCCCACATGGTTATCCAACTTTGTGCATGAGCTAAAAAAGGATGGAAAGATCAGAATATGTGTGGCCTATCGAGATCTTAACAGAGCTAGTCCTAAGGATGATTTCCCTTTCCAAATATTCATATACTCATCGATAATTGCGCAAAACTTGAGTTGCAATCATTTGTTGATTGCTTTGCAGGATATCACCAATTCCTAATGGATGAAGATGATGCAAAAAAGAAAGCGTTTATCACTCCATAGGGGGTGTATTGCTATAGAGTAATGCCTTTTTGTCTTAAAAATTCTAGTGCAACCTACATGAGGGCCATGACTACCCTTTTTCATGATATGATCCATAAGGAAATTAAACTGTACGTGCATGATGTCATTATCAAATCCAAAAGAAGTTCAGATCACTTGGATGACTTATGAAAGTTCTTTGAAAGGTTGTGTAGGTATAATCTAAAGTTAAATCCAGAAAAGTGTGCATTTTGAGTACCCACGGAAAAATATTGGGATTCATCGTTAGTAGGAAATGCATAGAGTTGGATCCATCAAAGATAAAGGCAATCCAAGAGCTACCTCCACCCAAGACGAGGAAGGACATGATGAGTTTCTTGGGAAGATTGAATTACATCAATTGGTTCATAGCTCAATCCACAGTGATCTGTGAACCCATATTCAAATTACTAAAGAAGGATGATGCCAAGAAATAGATAGAGGAATTCCAAAAGGCTTTCGATAGAATCAAAGAATACTCCAACCCAAGAGGATTGGTCCAACCAGTGCTGGGAAAGCCTTTGTTAATGTATCTATCTATCATGTATAATGCATTCAAATGTGTATTGGGGGAGAATGATGAGACAGGTAGAAGAGAGAAGGACATTTACTATTTAAGGAAGAAGTTCACACCATACAAGGCAAAATACAACTTGTTGGAACGACATATTGCGCTTTGACTTGGATCGTGCAAAAAATTTGGGCATTACCTCTCTGTATACACCACGTACTTGATCTTGAGAATGGATCTAGTCAAGTACATCCTTCAGAAGCCGATGCCAACAAGTAAACTAGAAAATTTTGTTGATCTGGTTTGATATTGGGTATGTGACACAGAAGGCTATAAAGGGACAAGCCCTAGCTAATCAACTCGAACAAAACCCGGTGGACCAGGATTACAAGCTAATAAAGGCCTGCTTCCCTCGTACAAGTCGTATGATGGATGGAGGATGTTTTTTTGTAAAACCACCAGAAATTAGTAGGCTAAACTAGAGCTTCACATGAGGGTTAGAGTTGTAAATAACTCTTGGTACTCAATATATATGTTTTAGGGTTAGAATGTCAAGGTACGACTCCCCAAGGACCAACCAAGCATTTTGCCCAAAAATCTGCCTAAGACCTTGACCTACGATAGGACCCATGTCCCGTTGTCTGGTCTCATGGGCCAAGGTTAAGAGTTCCAATAACTCAACTCACGCCTCACCAGCATGGGTCGTGGGACCAACCACGGTCCATCAATGAGGGTCATGGGTGGTCACCTATAATTGCTTTTTGGTATTTGACTCTAGGGGTGTTTTGGGGTTTTAAATTTTTAATTAATATTAAGTGAGATCATTTTATCCTAATTTTAAACACATATATAATTCATTTAGACCCTTAAACTAATTGATCCAAATCATTATTTCTAAAATCCCAAAAGCACTCACCTTCACCAAAAAATTATCTCACTATAACTCAAGGAAGAAGAAGAAGGAAGTTAGAGCCTAGGGTTTCAAAGATCAAGGGTTTTCTTCTCTATTTCGTGGGGATTCATCACCAAGGTATGGTAATCCTTCATCCATGGGCAGCCTTCACCCATGAAGCCCCTCTAAAACCCCCAATTTCAATGTTAGAAATCCAAAAAGTTAGTGTTTGACTTTAATCTCATGGATTCCTTTTAAATTAATTTTTAAATGAATGAATTGTGTTTTATTATGGATATATTGATGATTTTATACGATTTTATATTGAATTCCCTCAGAATCCATAAATTCCCCTATTTTTCCAAATTGGATCTGAAAGTATAGGTATTGATTGATGCAAGTAGAATGTTATAGAATTATGAATGTAATGAATTTAATACTTGAATTATGTTATTATACATGTACAATGTAGTGAATTCTAGATGTGTTGATATGATATGAGCTTTGACACTTGAAAGGGCAATTTATGATTTTATGTATGTTTTATGAAGGTTATGTATATGCTTTAAGAACACTATGAGAGTAACGTGATTATGACTATGATGTAATTGTGGTGTTTTTGAAAGGTTATTCTCTCACATACACACTTATACATGACTATGAATGAAGTATCCATGATTTATGATAATGTTGTTGTGATTCATTGAAAGGCTATTCTTATGGACACATAATGAACATGATGTGAAAGGTTTTCTCACATAATGAAGATTCTACGGTTGAAAAGCAATTCTCACCTAATTGAATCTAATCTTAAATTTTACATAGAAAATAAAAGGTTATTCTCATGCATGATCTAATGAGATATGCTAATGAAAGAAGTTATGACTTAATAAGTACTCCGTGGGATTAATGCCTAGCACCGAGTTGATATTGATATGAGATGGAAGCCCTCACATTAGTTGAGGCTAGGTTTATAGGAGCAATCTCTTGAGATGGATGCCCTCACGTGAGGTGTGGTATCTGGTAAGAATCTCCTTATCTCATAAACTTTGTGCCCTGTCGGATATTTAGCTAATGGATTTACCTAAGATAAGATGATGTTCCTACCTTCAGCAAGTAGACCAACCCTATTCAGTATGGGAGACACCAAATTCCATGGTAAACTCACATGGTCTATGTCAGTTAAGGCTTATTCCCACTATGATTGAATATAAACTATGGCTACTCAAGGAGCTTTACTTAGTATGGGTGAGAGTATGGAATCTTATTCATTCATTGCACAAGTAGGCTTTGAGGGTAGTTATGGTGTGTTCTTCTTATGTTATGATGGTCTATGTAATGATGTATGTTTAACTTGGATTGTTACTAGGAGTTGCTTTCCTTGATATGTGTGACTAAAGGTAAATGTTTCCTTGTCTATTTGAAATAAGCTAAGGATGATGTTAAAAGATGATGAACATGATCGAGGACCTAAACTAACTTGCTTACCATGTGTGGGATTATGGGGTCTTATTCCTGCATTGCACAAGCTTGTACTTGAGGTGACTTATGAAGTGTTTCTCTTATGTGATGTTAAGATGACTAATGTATGGATTATTTCTATTACTATGTTGTTAACTCTTATGCTTATGGTCTATGTCTTACTATGATTTCTCCTATGCTTATGACTTGTCTTTTTACACTATCTTCAAAATAATGGTTTAACTTAGAAAATGTCATGCATTCAACGAAAATGTCCCTTTTAGCATGTTTTCATGATTTTATGCATGGCTATCATACTTGGTGCATTTTTGTACTAACCCATATTTTCCTATACTTTTCCCAAGTGTAGGGTTCGATTCTTAAGACGGTCATCATTTGGTTCAATCTTAGATTTGACTATTCTCCTAGTTTCTGGTGAGTCCTCATGATTTAAGGACTGATGATTCATTTTGATTTCATTTCCAGTATTTCACTTTCGGATTATGCTTCTATGTGTTGTGTCCCTTTTCATTTGAACTATTGTAATAGATGGCTATATTAAGACAAGTCAAGACTTCCGCTTGCTTTTATAAAAGACTTCGATAGTAAAGAAAAGTTTTAAAATTTTCACATTATTTCTATTTACTTTATGTTATGATATGCTAAGTGGCTTGTGTTAGGCATTTCGGGGTCTAGTATGCCATGTTACATCTAGGATGTACCCCTAGGTCATGAAACTTGGTATCAGAGCACAAGGTTTAGAATGATTCTAGGATAATGTCTCATAAGCCACGTCTAGTAGAGTCTTTTTCATGAGTGTGAACCACACCACATTTATGAATGAGAGGCAATAAGATGTTTCAAAAACTACACTTGTTTCATTACCCTTAAGTTGTTCCATAGAGTTTAACTCTATAAAGTCCGTCTCCTAATCCTTCTCTTGTGTCTTCTAGATATGAATACATGAAGAGTTAACACAAGAAGAATGAAGGGTGACAATGTGAATGAATAAGCTCCTCAAGTTCCTCAAGCTCCGATTAATCTTTCAGCTATGTCATATGTGGAGATTAGGTCGGCATTCCAAATATTGACCCAAGCTTTGACAACCCAAGCTCAAGCGGTGATGGCTCGGGTTAATAGAGATTTTGTGACTCATGTGAACTCTAATATGAATTCTGTGGCTTCTAGAGTGAGGGATTTTTCTAGAATTAAACCCTCCCCCCCCCCCCCCGAGTTTAATGGCTCCAAAGTGGAAGAGGATTCTCAAGAATTTGTGGAAGAAGTTTATAAGATACTTGACATTATGAAGGTGACTTCGGTAGAGAAAGTGGATCTAGCCTCTTACCAATTGAAGGGTGTTGCTCAAGTATGGTATACTCAATAAAAGAACAATAGGCCCATAGGAATAGGTCCCATAGAGTGGAAATGGTTTAAATCAGCATTTCTTGATAGGTTCTTTCCTCAAGAGTTTAGGTAAGCTAAGGTGGAAGAATTCATTAACCTTAGGCAAGGTAGCATACGTTTTAAAGAGTATGCCTTGAAATTTACCAAGCTATCCAAGTATGCTCCAACTATGGTGGCGAATTCAAGGGATGAGATGAGTAGGTTTTTTATGGGTATCTGCGACTTGGTTGAAGAAGTATGTCGTACGACAATGCTCCTCCAAGACAAAGATATCTCAAGGCTTATGGTGTACGCTCAAAAAATTAAGGAGTCAAAACTCAATAAAAAAAATAAGGAGATGAAGAGAGCTAGGGCCGTTGATGGGTACTTATCCAATGCTAGGTCCGATGAACAAGGTCAACCAAGATCCAAACAAAGGTTCTCCAACCAAGGTTCCTCAAATACTTCCCCAAGGCTCAACAGGGATAGGGTGTCTAACCCTAAACCTCAAGGAGGAAATGGAGGTGGTTCTTCTTTTCAAATATCTACATGTACCAAATGTGAGAAGGAACATGCGGGTAAGTGCCTAGCCAGCACAGATGGTTGCTTTGGTATGGAAAGAGTAGGCTCAAGATGAGAGATTGCCCTATGCTCATGGTTAAAGTGAGGGAGGCTAGCAAGCTTCTTAGTGGTTCGGATCCTAATGCTCCAAAGCACTGTCGCTTCTATGCACTCCGTCCTAGAAAGGACCAAGAAGGCTCTCCGAATAAAAACACCGGTAAGTAGATAGTTATCTATAGATGTAAATGTTTATTAGAACCTGATGCTACTTGTTAGACTTTATTGTTACCCTTGGTAGGGTTGGGATGCATTATTGTTAGACCTCTATTGATTTTAGGATCCGGTATTATTATTATGAGTTCTTAGTTATGATGTTTGGGATTGCTTGGAAGAAATGGTACTTGAGAAATTAGTAGGGGTTTCCTCCCAAGGAGAAGATAGTGTGCATGGATATTAAAGTGGCTCAGTGTCCCGATATCCTCATCTCTTTCTTCAACTCATACTCTAGCTTGAGACAAAGAGTTCCTCTTAGTTTGTATTATGTTTATGAGTCATGAGTGATTTATGTGTTTCCATGATTTCCTTATGATAAGCATATTGTTGAATAAACTCAAGTTTAGCAAGATATGAGCTTTTATGATTTACTTTCCTCATGTTGTTGCGCATTGAGTATGAGTTGCCTAGTTGACTTCATGGGATGAATTGATGAACATGCCTTTTATGTATATGCTTTTTTTGAGTAGTTGGCCTAATGGTTACATGGATTGGGTTGAGAATTCTTTAAAATCTTGGAGAAGGTAGCTCCTCTTATAAACATGTTAAATGTTGAAATTTCATGCTTAATGGGTTATTAGATGTAATTTCTACTTTCTTGTGTTGCATGATTATGTTTGAGATGAAGTTGAAGTTTCCTTCATTAAATGGTGCATTATTTTGATGTTTCATCCATGATGGGCTGCTAGTCTTGAGTCTTTAATTCTGTAAGGTGTCAAGATCATCATTAGAGGATGAATGTTCCCAAGGGGGAGATAATGTAATGCCCCAGAAATTAGTAGGCTAAATTAGAGCTTGATGTGAGGATTAGAGTTGTAAATAACTCTCGGTACTCAATATATATGTTTTTGTGTTGCATTGATTATCATTGAGATGGAGTTAAAGTTTCCTCCTTTGAATGATGCATTATTTTGATGTTTCATGCATGATGGGCTGCTAGTCTTGAGTCTTTAATTCTATAAGGTGTCTAGATCATCAATCGAGGACAAATGTTCCCAAGGGGGAAGTAATGTAACATCGCAGAAATTAGTAGGCTAAACTAGAGCTTGACTTGAGGGTTAGAGTCATAAAGAACTACCGGTACTCAATATATATGATTTTGGGTTAGAACATCAAGGAACGACTCCCCAAGGACCAACCAAAGGTCCTTGTAGAGGATCCTAGCATTTTGCCCAAAAATCTGCCCAGGACCTTGACCTACGGTAGGAACCACGCCCCGTGGGTGGATCGACGCCCCGTGGTATGGTCTTATGGGTCAAAGGGACAAGGTGAGAAGTTCCAGTAACTCAAGCCACGCCTCACTAGCACGGGCCATGGGTCCAACCACGGTCCGTCAGTGAGGGTCGTGGGTGGTCACCTGAAACTATTTTTTGGCAGTTAACTCTAGGGGTGTTTTGGGGTTTTTCATTTTTAATTAATATTTAGTGAGGTTGTTTTAGCCTATTTTTAAACAAATATATAAGGCTTCTAGACACTTAAACTAACTGATCCAAATCATTATTTCTAAAATCGCAAAAGAACTCACCTTCACCAAAAAAATTCTCTCACTAGAACTCAAGGAAGAAGAAGAATGAAGTTGGAGCCTAGGGTTTCAATAAGCAAGGGTTTTCTTCTCAATTTCGTGGGGATTCATCGCCAAGATATGGTAGTCCTTCATCCATGGGTAGCCTTCACCCCTGGAGCCCTTCCATTACCCCAATTTCAAAGTTAGAAATCCAAAAAGTTAGGATTTGACTTCAATCTCATGGATTCCTTTCAAATTCGTTTTAAATGGTTGAATTATGTTTAATTATGGATATATTGATGATTTTATATCGTGTTATTTTGAATTTCCCAAGAATCCATGAATTCCCCTATTTTTCCAAATTAGATCTCAAAGTGTGGGTATTGATTGATGCAAGTAAAATGTTATAAAATTACGAATGTAATGAATTGATTACTTGAATTATGTTATTATTCATGTCTATTAAAGTGAGTTATAGATGTGTTGATATTATATGAGCTTTGACCCTTGAAAGGGCAATTTATGATGTTATGCATGTTTTATGAAGATTATGTATATGCTTTAAAAACACTATGAGAGTAAAGTGAATATGACTATGATGTAATTGGTGTATTGCTGAAAGGCTATTCCCTCACACACACACTTATGCGTGACTATGAATGAAGTATCACTGATTTATGATAATGTTGTTCTGATTCATTGAAAGGCTACTCTCATGAACACATAATGAAGATGGTGTGAAAGGTTTTCTCGCATAATGAAGATTCTACGGTTGAAAAGCAATTCTCACCTAATTAAATCTAATGTTAAATGTTTACATAGACAATAAAAGGTTATTCTCACGCATGATCTAATGAGTTATCCTAATGAAAGAAGTTATGACTTAATAAGTACTCTGTGGAATTAATGCCTAGCACCAAGTTGATATTGATATGAGATGGAAGCCCTCACATTAGTTAAGGCCAGGTTTCTATGAGTAATATCTTGAGATGGATGCCCTCACGTGAGTTGAGGTTGGGTATCTAGTAAGAATCTCCTCATCTCATAAACTCTGTGCCCTGTCGAATATTTAGCTAATGGATTTACCTAAGATAAGATGATGTTCCTACCTTCGGCAAGTAGACCAACCCTATTAGGTATGGGAGACACCAAATTCCATGGTAAGCTCACATGGTCTATGTCAGTTAAGGCTTATTCCCACTATGATTGAATATGAACTATGGCTGCTCAAGGAGCTTTACTTAGTATGGGTGAGAGTATGGGATCTTATTCATTCATTGCACAAGTAGGCTCTGAGGGTAGTTATGGTGTGTTCTTATGTTATGATAGTCTATGTAATGTTGTATGTTTAACATGGATTGTTACTATGAGTTGCTTTCCTTGATATGTGTGACTAAAGGTGAATGTTTCCTTGTCTTTAAGAAATAAGCTAATGATGAGGTCAAAAGATGATGAGCATGAACGAGGAACTAAAGTGACTTGCTTAGCATGGGTGTGATTATGAGGTCTTATCCATGCATTTCACAAACTTGTACTTGAGGTGACTTATGAAGTGTTTCTCTTATGTTATGTTAAGATGACTTATGTATGGATTATGTCTATGACTATATTGTTAACTCTTATGTTTATAGTCTATGTCTTACTATAATGTCTCCTATGCTTATGACTTGTGTTTTTACACTATCTTCAAATTAATGGTTTAACTTAGCAAATGGCATGCATTCAACTAAAATGTCCCTTTTAGCAGGTTTTCATGATTTTATGCATGGCTATCATATTTAGTGCATTTTTGTACTAACCCATATTTTCTTATACTTTTCCAAGTGTAGGGTCTGGTTCTAAAGGCAGTCATCATTTTGTTCAAGCTTGGATTCGACTATTCTCCTAGCTTGTGGTAAGTCCTCAAGATTCAAGGACGGATGTTTCATTTTGAGTTCATTTCTAGTAGTTCACTTTTCGATTATTTTTGTATGTCTGTGTCCCTTTTCATTTGAATTATTGTAATAGATAACTATATTGAGACAAGTCCAGACTTCCGCTTTCTTTTACTAAAGACTTTGAGTGTAAAGAAAAGTTTTAAAATTTTCGCATCATTTCTATTTACATTGATTTATGATATGCTAAGTGTCTTGTGTTAGGCCTTTCTGGGTCTAGTACGCCATGTTACATTTAGGGTGTACCCCTGGGTTGGGACATCTTTGATGGAGCATCAAACTCTATTTGATGGAATAGGAGTAGTCTTAATTTTGGAAATAGGTCAGTATTACCCAATCTCCAAGATTAGGTTTTATTGTATTAATAACATGGCGGAATATGAAGTTAGTATTCTCGGACTCAGAATATGCATCGACATGAACATCAAAGAACTCTTACTGATTGGAGATTCCGACTTATTGGTTCATCCGGTGCAAGGAGAATGGACCACTAAGAATGTCAAGATCATGCCTTATTTGCATTACAAAAAAAAAATTGAATAGGAGATTCACAAGGATTAAGTTCATGCATGTCCCTCGAGCTCAAAATGAGTTTGCCGATGCTTTGGCAACATTGTTCTCAAGGATTCAACATCTAGATAAGAATTACATCGACCCTATCAATATATAGATACATGATCAACATGCATATTGTTTTCATGTAAATGAGGAACTGGATGGAAAACCATGATACTATGACATCAGAAGGTTGATAGAAGCACTAGAATATCCTGAAAATTCCACAAGCAAGCAAAATTTGACTTTGAAGAGGATCGCCAATTATTTTTTCCTTAATGGAGAAATCTTATATATAGGAGAATTCCTGATTTAGGATTGTTAAGGTGTGTCGACACCATAGAAGCGACAAGGCATTTGGAAGAAATACATGCAGGAACATGTGGACCTCACATGAATGGGTTCACTTTGGCAAAGATGATTTTAAGAGCTTGATAGTTTTGGATGAAAATAGAGAGAAATAGCATCTGGTATATGAAAAAGTATCATATGTGTCAAGTGCATGGATATTTTATACGGGGTTCCACCGAATGAGCTCAGTGTGATGGGTTTCCCTTGGCCATTTACCACTTGGGGCATGTATGCTATTGGACCCATAGAGACTCCTGTATCAAATGGACATCATTTTATCCTAGTAGCTATCAATTATTTCACGAAGTGGTTGAAGCTTCTACATTGTCTCCCAAAGGTACCCCCTAGACGTAACATGGCGTACTTGACCCTGAAGGGGTCGCATACAAGCCCTTAGCATAATCATAACATTCAAGACATAGAATAATGCAGAAAAAATTAAAAAATTGACAATAGAAGTTCAACTTCTTTTTCATAAATGAAAATACGAATCTAGAATTGTCTCAATCACCATCTAGTACACAAGAAGTACAAATAGGGTCAAAAGCCCTTTACATCAACAATAGTCTCAAAGTAGGAATTACAATAGGAAATAAGAAATGATAATATCTTGTCCTTGGACTTGAGGACTCACCAAGCCTAGGGAATAGTCAACCCAAGCTCTCTTGAAGAAAGTAGAATGTATCGATGGTCGGAACCTACACTCATAGAATGTAGAAAATATGGGTTAGCATAAATAATGTACTGAGTATGGATACCATGCACAAAATCCTTTAAACATACATAAAAGGCACATTTAGTTGAAATCGTGCCTTTATCAAGATTATAAACCATTATGGACTTTTAAGAAGAAACATAAATCATATAAACATACAAGGAACCCAAAGCCACACTAGTGCAATGCAAAGTTAAAGTCCCATAATCTCACCAAATGCTAAGTGTCACCCTTAGGCTACCAATGTCGTACCCATCTTACTTTACCTTATTCATAGTCATCATACAAGAGTAAAGAGTCATAAATATTCATAACTTACAATAAGTGAAGTCGACCTTAACATTCCTACATACCTTTCATACATAATCCATAAGTCTTCATAACATAAAAGAACCTCACCATACCCTCTCTTAAGGACTACTTGTGCAATGTGTAAGTGAAGTCCCATACCCCCACTCATACTAAGTAGTATCCCTTAAGAAGTCATAATTCATGTTCATGTTCTTACAATAGTTCATATTTGCATCATATAGGGATAATAGCCTTAATCGACATAGACCATGTGAGCTACATGGAATCCGGTGTTCTACCCCCACACCAAAAAGAGGTATCCTACTTGCCTAAGGTAGGACGTACATAATAGCTTCTAGGTGGATCCACTAGCTAAGACCTATGTGGGTACATAGTTATGGGATATGGGGATTGCTACTAGAAATCCGGACTTGTTAAACGTAAAAGGTTCCCATTCCATGAGACAACATACATTGGGAAGCCGGACTTGCTAAACGTAAAAGTCTCCATCTCAGTTTCATATCCTCTCGATGCTAAGCATAATTCCACTTAAAAGTAACATAAAGTCTTTACTTAAGTTTAGGTTCATGAAAGAATGCACTAGGCACTCAAATCAACATACATCATAATAGCTCATAGATTCATTAGTTGAGAATGCCCTTTCAACCTTAGAATCATTAACATGTGAGCAACCCTTTCACATCATATTCTTAGTGTTTATGAGGATGGCCTTTCATTCAACACAACAATACTGCCATAGTCATATCATATCGTACATAGTCATATCATATCATACATAATCATCTGTAGGGGTATAAGTAAGAAGGATCTAGCATCAATCCATAATGTACACAATAAGTAATCACCTCCACCTTTCAAGTGGATCAACAATCTTAATATAAACATACATACATACTTCATCAATATTCATAAACCCTAGTCATTGCTCTGCAAGGCTAAGAGTCAAGCTCAACACAAATTGCAAGAATTTCAATACTAGATAGGGGAATTTCATGATCCAATAACGTAATAAGCATAAACATAATCAATTGACAATCTTACAAGATCAATCAAATCATACCCTAGTTCACAATTTAGGAAGAAGGGGAAATCATGGGTCCAAAGGAGATTTCATCAAAATCCAACAATACTTCAACATTCCCATCATAAATCATCATAATCAACCATAACAAACCATAATTGAACAATGGAAAACGTTTTGGAAGAAGACCCATTTTGTAGATTGAAAACCCTGGGTTTGGGGAATTTGAAAACATAATTATAAGGGGCTTCTTGGGTGATAGCTACCCAATAATGAAGAGCATCCATACCTCAATTGAGAATTTCCAAGAGATTTGTGAAAGAACCTTGAGCATCTACAAACCCTAGCTCTAATGGTTTCTTCTTCTTCCTTGAGCTTAGATAGAGAATTTTTGAGAGAAAGATGATGTTCTTGGGTTTCTTCATTTCTTAGGTGGTATTAACTAAAAAGGAAGAATTTTGACCTTAAAATAGTATCTATAATTGTTAGGAAAAGAGTGGGAAAGTGTTGGCTCAAGTGTTGGAAAGATTACTTAAAAACCCTTACTTAAACATCAAAAACATACCTTCCTCATGCTAAAGCTCACCCTTTGGCACCCTTGGCTCGTGAAGGGCACTAGGCGACTTGCCTAATGAGCCCTTGGCTCGCACAAAATTCCAGTAAGCTCCCTAAATGGGCAGCTCACTAAGAGATGGTGAGGGTCAATGGGCAAATCGCCAACTCCATTGGCAACCCATGACCTTTCTCGCCCATTTATCCAAAACCTTGGACAAGTGAGGGCTATCCACTTAGGAGAGGAGAGCCCATTTGGCTCATCGCCAAGGCACATGGGCGATGCCACTACCCATCGCCAAATGGCCTAAAGGTAGGCATTTTTTACCTTCATTTTTCTTAGGTAGTTTTAGGTCCTTGACTTCATCCTAGATGCTTACCTCTTTCCTTTTGATCCTAGTTTAGTCTAAATATCTCCAAAAAGTTACGCAAAACCTCACGCTTAGGCTCTAGGTTAACCTACCATTTTCTGGGGTGTTACGTTATCTCCCCCTTGGGAACATTCATCCTCAAATGACGATTTAGACACCTTACGGAAGTATAGACTCCAGACTAGCAGCCCGACAATAATGCAACATAACAAAAATATACAATTCATAGGAGGAAACATCAACTCTATTCTCAATACATAATCAATGAAATCTCAAGGAAGTAGGAACCTACATCTACAGCCCATCAATATAGATAGTTCATCAATTCACATAAACATGGGAGGAACTACCTTCTCCAACTCAATGCAAGCTTAACAACAACAATGTAGAGCCAACATAACATTTCATCACAACCATAAGTAAGTATGTTCATCGATTCCCCTCATGAAGTCAAATATGCAATTATCATACCAACATGCAAATAAACATGAGGATCATACAAAACATGAAAACTTAATTTATGTTGAACATGAACTCTCACAAGAGCATGCACAACATAAGGAAATCATAAAGAACACTTATAGCACATATGACTTCCAAAATACTAAACTCAAGAAACTACTTACCTCAAATTGGAATAAGAGTAGAAGGAAAAAGATGAGGATAACGGGACTTCATATTGGTCTCAGCCTCCCATGTAGCACCCTCAACTAAGTGTTTTCTCCATAAGACTTAAACGGAAACTACCTCTTTGTTTCTTAACCTCTTAACTTGTCGGTCCAAAATTTCCACCGAAACCTCTTCATCAAAAAGGTTCTCATCAACTCCTAAACCCTCTAAAGGAAGGATGGATATCGGATCACCAATGAACTTCTTGAGCATGGAAACATGAAACACCGGGTGAACCAAAGCTAACTCACTTGGCAAGTCCAATTCATAGGCACCTTTCCCAATACACTTCAAGATTTGATATGTGCCCACATACCGGAGACTAAGCTTTGCTTTGTTACCAACCCTCATCACACCTTTCATGGGTGAGATTTTCATGTAGACCCAATCACCAATGTCAAATTCTAGGTCCCTTCTTCTATTGTCAACATAAGACTTTTGCTGACTTTGGGCCGTCTTCAACCTCTCTCTAATGAGTCGAACTTTTTCAATATCCTCATAAACTAACGGGATTGATAAGGGCAAATTCACCTACTTCGAACCAACCAACCGGAGATATACACCTCCTACCATAAAGTGCTTCAAACGGATCCATGGCAATGCTAGAGTGGTAACTATTGTTGTTGGCAAACTCAATCAAGGGGAGGTGGTAATCTCAGTTACCCTTGAAATCTATCACATATGCCCTCAACATGTCCTCTAAGGTTTGAATGGTGCGTTTCGCTTGACCATCCATTTGAGGGTGGAAAGCGGTACTAAGCTTAACATTGGTACCAAGTCCCCTTTGGAATGCCTTCCAAAAGTGTGAAGTAAATTGAGTACCCCAATTCAAAATAATAGATGAGGGGACTTCATGCAACTTCACTATCTCATTGATGTACAACTTGTCATAGTCTTCCGCCAAAAATGAAGTCTTGACTGGAATAAAGTGGGATGATTTTGTCATCCTATCAATAATGATAGACATAGAATCATGTTGCCTTCGAGTACGAGGCAACCCCACAATAAAATCCATATTCACATCATCCCACTTCCAAGTGGGAATATCTATATCTTGGGACAATCCTCCGTGCCTTTGATGATCGGCCTTAACTTTTTGGAAATTTGGACACTTGGCTACAAAACCCCCTGTATCCTTTTCATACCATTCCACCAATAGACTTCCCATAGGTCACGGTACATCTTGGTGGCTCCCGGATGAATAGAATACAGCGAACCATGAGCCTTTTCTAAAATTTGCTCCCTTAAGCCATGAATATCCGGAACACATAATCTACCTTGGTACTTAAGCACCCATCTCCCCATTGTGAGAAAGCCTCAATGGAGTTATTGAATACAGATTCTTTCAAATCCATTAAAATAGGATCAAGATGTTGCTTGGACTTCACATCAACCACAAATGAGGATTCAAAATTATGATGAACCGTGACACCACCCTCGATGGAATCCACTAGTTGGACACCTAACCGGGCCAACCAATGTACATCTTGAACTAACTCCTTTTTCTCATCTTCTATATGAGCCAGACTACCCATGGACAATCAACTTAGGGCATCGGCAACCACATTAGCTTTGTCGGGATGGTAAAGGACACTCATGTCATAGTCTTTTAACAACTCTAACCACCTTCTTTGTCGGAGGTTCAAATCTTTTTGGCAAAAAACATATTGAAGACTCTTGTGGTCAGTAAAAACATCTACATGGACCCCATATAAGTAGTGTCTCCATATTTTCAAAGCAAATACCACCACCGCAAGTTCGAGATCATGAGCGAATAGTTCTTCTCATGTATCTTGAGTTGCCTTGATGCATAGGCGATTACTTTTCCATTTTGCATAAGGACACATCCTAAACCCACTCGAGAAGCCTCACAATATACTACAAACCAATCGGTACCCTCCGGTAAGGTCAAAACCGAAGCAGAGGTTTTCTCACAAGCTTCCGACTACACAAATTTAGCCTTCTTTTGAGCTAAGGTCGTCAATGGAGCAGGAATAGAGGAGAAACCCTCAACAAGCCTCCTATAGTAGCCAGCCAAACCTAAAGAGCTTCTTATATTGGTAGGAGTTAGAGGTCTAGGCCAACCTTTGACCACATCCATCTTCTCCAGATCCACCTTAATACCCTTGCTTGACACAATATGACCAAAGAAGGCAATCGACCTTAGCCAAAAGTCACATTTACTAAACTTAGCATACAATTGGTTATCCTTAAGGACCTGCAACACCACTCTCAAATGGTCCATATGGTCACTCTCACCCTTAGAATATATAAAGATATCGTCAGTAAATACAATGACGAACATGTCAAGATATTTTCAGAAAACCCTATTCATAAGGTCCATAAAAGCAGCTGGGGCATTTGTTAGACCAAAAGACATTATAGGAACTCATAGTGACCATGTCTTGTTCGGAACGCCGTCTTAGGAATGTCAACCCCTCTTACCCTTAGTTGATGGAAACCTGAACAAAGATCTATTTTGGAGAAATAGATAGCCCCTTGAAGTTGATCAAACAAATCGTCAATTCTAGGAAGAGGATACTTATTCTTTATGATGATCTTGTTCATTTGGCGATAGTCAATACACATCCTAAGGGACCTATCTTTCTTCTTCACAAACAATACTGGAGAACCCCATGGAGATAAGTTTGGTTGAATAAAACCCTTGTCTAACAAGTCCTTGAGTTGCTCCTTCCACTTTTTCAATTCGGCCGGAGCCATTCAACAGGGAGGGATGCATATGGTTGCGTATCCAGCAAAAGATCAATGCCAAAGTTTATTTCCCGTTTAGGAGGAATGTCGAGCAAGTCATCGGGAAAGACTTCCAGAAACACACTCACCACGGGGACCAACTATAATAAAGGGACCTTGGACTCAACATCCATAACCCTAACAATATGATACATGCACCCCTTGGAGATCATTTTCCTAGCTTTTAGATATGAGACAAATTGACCTCTAGGAATAGAATATCCCCCCTTCCACTCTAAAATTGGCTCCTTTGGATATTGAAATTTGACTACTCGGGTCATACAATCTATTGAAGCATAACATGCATGCAACTAATCGATGCCCAAAATTACATCAAAATCAAGCATGTCTAATTCTACTAAATCAACCAAAGTGACTTTATGAGACAAATAAATAGGACAACTCCTATAGACTCTTTTTTCCACTACTGAGTCACCAACAGGGGTAGACATCGAAAAAGGTTCTAGTAACTTTTTGGGGAGCACTTCAAATTTCATAGCCACAAAAGGTGTAACAAAATATAAAGTGGCACTAAGGTCTATTAATGCATAAAAATCAATGGAAAAGACTTGCAACATACCCATAACAACATTCGGGGAGCTCTCTTGGTCACCTCGTAATTGGAGGGCATAGAAGCGATTCTTCTTGGGAGCATCGGGATTTGAATCACTTGGAGGGACTTGCTTGCCCTCTCTCTCTTGAACTTTTAGCATAGGACAATCGCTCTTCATATGGCCATCGTTCTTCATATGACCGCTCTTCCCACAACTAAAGCAATCATCCACCTCAACTAGGCACTTGCCTTCATGTTTCTTGCCACACTTTGCACAACTAGGTCTTTCAACATAAGAGCTACCACTTTTACCTCCTTATGGCTTAGCGTTAGAAACCCTATTTTTGTTGACCCTTGGAGTGCTAGATGAGCCTTGGTTGGAAAACCTCTTCTTGAGCCTTGGTTTACCTTGAACCTCAAACTTACCCTTGGAAGAATTTCCATCATCGATCCTTGCCCTTTTTACTTCTCTATTCACTTGTTTGAGATTTTGTTCCTCAATTTGCTCAGCATGAACCATAAGACATGAAATATTCATACTTGGGATGAGCATTGTCGAACGGCATTCATTGAGTACCAAGTTGGATATTCCCATAACAAATTTGTTCATCTTGGCCTTAGTGTCCGCCACTAAGGTTGGAGCATATTTAGACTATTGGGTGAACGTAAGGCTACACTCCTTCACACTTATACCTCCTTGGCGAAGGTTAATAAATTCTTACATCTTCATCTCCCTTAACTCTAGTGGGAAAAACCTATCAAGGAAGGCCGACTTGAACACTCCCCAATCAATCGGGACCACTCTTACGGGTCTCTTATCCTTTCATTCCTCATACCATACTTAGGCCACATCCTTTAATTGGTAGGCGGCTAGTTCCGCCTTCTCTAGAGATGACACCCCCATAGCTTCAACCACCTAAAACACTATTTCTACAAATCCTTGTGGGTATTCATCTACCTTAGAGCCATAGAACATAGGGGGATTCATTCTTGTGAAGTCCCTAATTCTTGAAGCGGTTGTACTCACAATGGGGTTCACTTGAACTCTAGTATCCCTAGTGACTTGAGCCGTCAAAGCATTAGTCAATTTTTGGAGAGACGTCCTTATCTCCACATTGGTCATAGCCCCCTCTTCATTAGGAGCTTAAGGATCTTTAGGAGCTTTGGGAGGAACTCCCTTATTGACATTCTCATCATGCACTCTCCTTGCATTCCCTCTTCTTGTATTCATTGCCTATAATCACAAGAGAAAGGTTAGGCAAGGACTTCATAGAGTTAGGACTCCAAAGCACAACTAAAGAGTAATGAAAGAAGTGAAAGTTCCTAAGCATCTTACAGCCTCTCATTCATAAGTGTGGCACGCTTCACACTCATGAAGAAGACTCTACTAGATGTGGTTCCTGAGATATCAATCCTAGAATCATTCTAAACCTTGTGCTCTAATTACAAAGTTTGTCACGACACAAGGGTTCCCCATAGATGTAATACGGCATACTTGACCCCAAAGGGGTCGCACACAAGCCCTTAGCATAATCATAACATTCAAGACATAGAATAATGTGAAAAAATTTAAAACTTTTACAATCGGAGTTCCACTTTTTTTTCCTAAACAAAAATATGAATCTAGACTTGTCTCAATCACCATCTAGTATATAAGGAGTAAAAATAGGGTCAAAAGCCCTTTACATCAACAATAGTCTCAAAGTAGGAATTACAATAGGAACTAAGAAATGATAACATCTTGTCCTCAGACTTGAGGACTCACCAAGCCTAGCGAATAGTCAACCCAAGCTTCTCTTGAAGAAAGTAGAATGTATCAATGGCTGGAACCTACACTCATAGAATGTAGAAAATGTGGGTTCGTACAAATAATGTACTAAGTATGGATACCATGCACAAAATTCTTAAAACATATATAAAAGGGACATTTAGTTGAAATCATGCCTTCATCCAGTTTATAAACCATTATGAACATTTAAGAAGAAACATAAGTCATACAAACATATAAGAAACCCAAAGCCACACTAGTGCAATGCAAAGGTAAAGTCCCATAACCTCACCAAATGCTAAGTGTCACCCTTAGGCTACCAACATCGTACCCATCTTACTTTACCTTATTCATAGTCATCATACAAGAGTAAAGAGTAATAAATATTCATAACTTACAATAAGTGAAGTCAACCTTAACATTCATACATACCTTTCATACATAATCCATAAGTCTTCATAACATAAATGAACCTCACCATAACCTCTCTTAAGGACTACTTGTCCAATGTGTAATTGAAGTCCCATACCCCCACTCACTTCATTACCCCCATTAATTATAAGTAGAACCCCTTAAGAAGTCATAATTAAAGTTCATGTTCTTACCGTAGTTCATATTCGTATCATATAGGGACAATAGCCTTAACCGACATAGACCATGTGAGCTACATGGAATCAGGTGTTCTACCCCCACACCGAAAAGAGGTGTCCTACTTGTCTAAGGTAGGATGTACATAATAGCTTCTAGGTGGATACACTAGCTAAGACCTATGTGAGCACATATTTATGGGATATGGGGATTGCTACTAGAAACCCAGACTCGCTAATCGTAAAAGGTTCCCATCCCATAAGACAACATACATTGGGAAGGCGGACTTGCAAATGTAAAAGCCTCCATCTCATTTTCATATCCTTTCGGTGCTAAGAATAATTCCCCTTAAAAGTTACATAAGGTCTTTAGTTAAGTTTAGGTTCATGAAAGAATGCACTAGGCACTCAAACTACATCATAATAGCTCATAGATTCAATAGTTGAGAAAGCCCTTTCAACCTTAGAATCATCAACATGTGAGTAACCCTTTCACATCATATTCATAGTGTTCATGAGGATTTCCTTTCATTAAACAAAACAATACTACCAAAGTCATACCATATCTTACATAGTCATATCATATCATACTTAATCCTATGTAGGGGTATAAGGAAGAAGGATCTTGCATAATACCACAATGTACACAATAAGTAATCACCTCCACCTTTCAAGTGGATTAACAAGCTTAACATAAACATAAATACATACTTCATCAATATTCATAAACACTAGTCATTTCCCTTCAAGGCTAAGTGTGAAGCGCAACCCAAATTGAAAGAGATACAGTACTAGATAGGGGAATTTCATGATCCAATAACGTACTAAGCATAAACATAATCAATTGACAAGCTTACAAGACCAATCAAATCATACACTAGTTCACAATTTAGGAAGAAGGGGAAATCATGTGTCCAAAGGAGATTTTCATCAAAATCCAAATGTTATGGAAGAAGATCCATGTTGTAGATTGAAAACCCTAGGTTTGGGGAATTTGAAAACATAATTTGTAGGGTCTTCTTGGGTGATAGCTACCCAAGAATGAAGAGAATTTATACCTCAATTGAGAATCTCCAAGATATTAGTGGAAGAACCTTAAGCATCTATAAACCCTAGCTCTAATGGTTTCTTCTTCTTCCTTGAGCTTAGATAGAGAATTTTTGAGAGAAAGATGATGTTCTTGGGTTTCTTCTTTTCTTAGGTGGGAGTAACTAAAGAGGAAGAATTTAGACCTTAAAAAGAATATATACTTGTTAGGAAAAGAGTGGGAAAGTATTAGTTCATGTTTTGGAAAGATTTCTTAAAAACCCTTAAAATTAAAAAATTTACCTTCCTCACGCTGAAGTTGGCACCCTTGGCTCACCAAAGGCACTAGGCGACTCGCCTAATTAGCCCTTGGATGGCACAAAATTTGAGTAAGCTCCCTAAATGGGCAGCTCACTAGGTGATGGGGAGGATCAATGGACGAATCACCAACCCCAATGGCAACCCATGACCTTTCTCGCCCATTTTTCCAGAACCTAGGACAAGTGAGGGCTGTCCACTTAGGCGAGGAGAGCCCATTTGGCTCATCGCCAAGGCACATGGGCAATGCCACTGCCCATTGCCGAATGGCCTAAAGGTAGTCATTGTTTTCCTTCATTTTTCTTAGGTAGTTTTAGGTTCTTTACTTCATCCTAGATGCTTACCTCTTTCCTTTTGATCCTAGTTTAGTCTAAACATCTCCAGAAAGTTACATAAAACCTCACGCTTAGGCTCTAGGTTAAACTACCATTTTCTGGGGTGTTATAGATATACAAGGTAGTAACTACGAAGTTTGTAGCAGACCTTGTTCACAATAATATATTTTGTCAGTTTGGAATTCCAAAATAAATCATGGCATCCAATCGCAATAGTGATCTTATGAGGAATGCTTATCAAAGGTTCAAGATTACTTATCGAAATGCTATGGTTTACCAGCCATAGATGAATGGAGCAGTTGAGGCTGCAAATAATAATATCAAGAAGATTTTAAGGAAGATAGTAGACACTCATAGGCAATGGCATGAGAAGCTACCATACGCTTTGCTCGGTTATTGCACCACAATAAGAACATCTACTGGGAAAACTTCTTATATGTTTGTTTATGGTTCGAAAGCACTAATACCTGCCAAGGTGGAAATACCATCTTTAAGGATTATCCAAGAAGTTGGTCTGGATGATGTAGAATGGATATGTAGTAGGCATGAACAATTGATGCTTATCGATAAAAAGAGGATGGATGCAAGTTGTCATGGTAAAATATATCAGAACAGAATGACCAAAGCATTCAACAAGTAAGTTAAACCTCGATAGTTTGCACCAGGGCAGTTAGTATTGAAGAAGATCTTTCCTCACCAAGGAGAAGCCAAAGGGAAATTTACATCAATTTGGCAAGGGGCCTACATGGTTTATAGAGTACTCTCTGGGAGCAGTAATCTTAGAGGAAACGGACCACAGAGTGAGCACAAAGCCAATCAATTATGATGCCATCACAAAATACTACATCTGAAGACCTTAAGATTAGCACTTATTTATGGTACTTTTGCAGTTTTCATGTGCCAGAACTATGTTTTGACCTTACTTCCCACGGTGGGTTATTTAGGCAGCCCACATCGGATCTGGTCTCCCTTAGAAAACCCAAAATCATCATTTCCATGTATTTAGAACTACGCTTGACCTGAAATCCCTCAGTGGGATACGTAGGCAATCCTTGTTGATTTGGTCCCTTATATTTTTCTCTTTTCTACTGTATTCAAACTACGTCCTGACCTGATTCTGCTTGGATACATAGGCAGCCAGTGTCAGGCCCAGTCATTGCCCTTCATATTTTCCACTTTTCTATCGTATTTGAATTACGTCATAACCTAACTCCGCTTGGATATGTAGGCAGCTTGAGTCAGGCCCGATCATTGCATTACATATTTTTACTTCTCCCTTGTGTTATTTTTAGCTTTTCTATTGGATTTGAACTACGTCCTGACATGATTCCGCTTGGATACGTAGGTAGCCTGAGTCAAGCCCAATCATTGCATTACATGTTCTTACATTCCATTTCAAATTTTTCACTTTTCTATTTTATTGAACTACTTCCTGACCTGATTCCACTTGGATGTGTAGGTAGCTTGAGTCAAGCTCGGTCCATACATTACATAGTTCTATTTCTTAAACTTGTATTCGAACTACTTACGCTTTGATTCCTACTCTGGGGATATATAGGCAGCCTGAGTCAGGCTCGATAAATACATTGCATAATTTCTATTTTTTTACCCTTTGGAAACACTTTCTCATAGTTAGCTTAACCTCAGAATATAAATGATTCTCGATCGTCGTAGTGTCTGCAAAAAAGCTCAGGAAGCTTCATCAGAAGGGTAAAATCTACAAGAACTCCACCAATCAAAGACCACCACCTAACAAACGTCAAACTCCACATGTCTGGGGTTGTTATTACGACCCAAGGGTACCCCTTAGGTGTAACAAGGCACATAGAACTCTGAAAGGCACCATATAAGCCACTTAGCATATCATAACATAAGTAAAGAACAATAAAGAGTAAAACACATTTAAAGTCTTAAAATGTTTTCATAAAAGCATAGCGGAAGTCTAGACTTGTCTCAAATAGCCATCTATTACAATCGAGAACTCAAACAGGGTCACAGCCCTAAAACAACATAACCCGAAAGTGGAAATACAAGAATGAAACTACATTGATAGTGTCCGTCCTCAGATCATAATGGCTCACCGAACAAGAAAGAAGAATGAGTAATTCCAAGCTTTAGCCACAATGGGGACCACCTTGAGAACTGGACCCTACACTTTGTGAAAAATGTAGAAAATATGGGTTAGTACAAAACTGCACCAAGTATGATAGCCATGCATAAAAACCTTGAAACATGCTAAAAAAAGGACATTTGGTTGAATACATGCCATTTGCTAAGTTAAAGTGTTATTTGGAAGATAATGGAGAAACATAATTCATAAGCATAAACAATTCATACATCATCATGTCATAAGAAAAACATATCATAAATATCCTTAAAGCATACTTGTGCAATGCATAGATAAGATCTCATAATCCCACCCATACTATGTAAAGCTTCTTAAGTAACTACAGTTCATAATTCAACTTCTTCTTCATACTACCATAATAGGGAATAGCCATAACCGACATAGACCATGTGAGCTTATCATGAAATCCGGCGTCTACCCCACACCGAAAAGGGTTGTCCTACTTGCCTAAGGTAGAACCATACTCTTAACTTAGGTTGATCCACTAGCTAAAGACCTATGAGGACACATAGTTTATGGGATAAGAGGATTGCCACTAGAAAACTCGCCCTCTACTAACATGAGGGCTTCCATCTTATATCACTATCCACTCGGTGGTAAGCATAATTACCATTGAGTTCATATTAATCCTTGACTTAAGTTTATAATTATGGAAAAATGTCTTGACACTCAATACAACATAACTCATACTAAAGCTCTTAGATTCGATAGGTGAGACTAGTTTTCCAACCTTAGAATCACTACATGTGACAAACCTTTCACAACATATCATATTCATACATAAGTGTTTACATGAGGATACCCTCCAACAACATAACAACTAGATCATAATCATCACTTTACTCTCAAAGTATTCTCACATCATATACCAACCCTCATAATCATGCATAATTCTCATAAATTGCCCATCAAGGACCATAGATCATAATTCATCAACACATCTAAAATTTGCTAGAGTAGACATGGATGATAACATAATTAATGTAGGTCAAGTACTACATGTATAATTCAATCATATTCTATTGCATCAATCAATACCCACACTTTAAGATCCAAATTCGAAAAAAAAGGGGAATTCATGGATTCTTGGAGAATACATCTTAAAAACAGTAAATAATCATAAATTTTATCATAATATAAAGCACTTAAATTATTAGAATCGTTTTTGAAGTGAATCCATGACTTGGAGTAAAAACCTAGCTTTTTGGGCAAATTACAAGTTTTGAAATTGAGTTTGGAGGGACTCCTTGGATGAAAACTATCCATGAATGAAGGACTACCATACCTTGATGAAGAATTACCATGAATTTGAGGAGAAAAGATGGATCCTTCAAACTTAGCTTCACCTTTCTTCTTCCTCTTCCTTAGAGTTTTAGAGAGAATATTTTGGAGAGGGTTTTGGTTTTGATTTGGGGATTTAGAAATTATGATTTAGATGAGTTAGTTTAGTGATTTAAAAACCTTATATAGGTGCCCTAATAATATATAAAATGACGTCAGTTAACCCACTTAAAATAGGAAATCCCCCTACGTGAAATCGCCTTTTGGCAGTTACAGGCATGACCTATGACCCACGACCCACGGACCGTGGGTGGGACCACGGCCCGTTCTGGTTGGGCATGGTCTGTGGCTAGTTTCTAGGAGGATTGACCCACGACCCCTACCCACGGGGCATGGGTGGACCTACGGGGCGTGCGTTGCCCTTATAGGTCACTGCCTAGGTCACTTTTTGAGCCTTTTCCTCATGGACCCATGGTTTTTCCTTGGGGTTTAAACCTTGATGTTCTAACACGAAAACAAGAATTTTAAGGTCTGGGGAGGTATATTAAAGGCTCAAACCCTAATGTCAAGCTCTAGCTTAGCCTACTAGTTTTCGGAGGATTACAATATCTCCCCCTTAGGAACATTCATCCTCAGATGATGGTCTAGACACCATACGGAAATAAATACTCAAGACTAGCAGCCCATCATGCATGAAACATCAAATAATGCACAATTCAAAAGAGGAAACTTCAACTCCATCTCAACATAATCAGTGTAACATAAGGAAGTAGGAACTACATCTAACAACCCATTATGCATGAAAACTCAACATTTCTCATAATCATAGGAGGAACTACCTTCTCCAACTAAAAGTATGCTCAATACACTACCATGTAGCCAATATGCAATTTCTCTCAAAAGCATACTAAAGAATGTTCATCAACTCATCTCATGAAGTCAAATATGCAACTCATACTAAATGCACAACAACATGAGGAATACATCAATCATGAAAATTCATTTTCTTACTAAACATGAATTTCAACAAAAATATGCATAACACAAGGAAATCATGGGGAAAATACTTATAATACACATAACTCCAAAACACTAAAACTCAAGAGGAGCTACTTACCTCAACTAGATGATTTCTCCATAAAACCTTTACGGAAGCTATTTCCTTATTTCCCAACCTCTTAACTTGACTATCTAGGATTTCTACCGGAACTTCCTCATATGAGAGACTCTCATCAACCCCCAAACCTTCTAAAGGGATAATGGATGATGGATCTCCAATACACTTCTTTAGCATGGAAACATGAAATACCGGATGAACCGGAGCCAACTCATTTGGCAAATCATTCTCATAGGCAACTTTCCCAATACGCTTAAAAAGTTGATATGGGCCCACATACCGGGGACTAACTTTCCCCTTCTTGCCAAACCTCAACACACCTTTAATAGGTGAGATTTTGAAATAGACCCAATCATTAACTTCAAATTTTAGATCCCTTCTTATAACATCGGCATAACACTTTTATCTACTTTGAGCCATTCTCAACCTCTCTCTAATGAGTCAGACCTTCTCAATAGCTTCATAAACCAATTTGGGACCAATAAGATCAATTTCACCTACCTCAAACCAACCAACCGGAGACCTACATCTCCTACAATACAAGGCTTCAAAAGGAGCCACAATGATACTTGAGTGATAGCTATTATTGTAGGCAAACTCTAATAATAGAAAGTGGTCATCCCAAATACCCTTGAATTCTATAACACATTCCCTCAACATATCTTCTAATGTTTGGATGGTATGCTCTGCTTGCCCATCATTCTGGGGTGAAAATTTGTGCTAAGCATAACCTTGGTACCAAGCCCTTTTTGGAATGACTTCCAAAAATGTGAAGTAAATTGGGTACCCCCAATCCAAAATAATAGATAAAGGAACCCCATGAAACTTCACTATCTCTCTTATATACAACTTGGCATAGTCTTCCGCCGAAAAGGAAACCTTGACGGGAATGAAGTGGGCTGATTTTGTCATCATATCTATAATGACCAAAATAGAATCATGTTGCCTTGGGATGTGAGGCAAACTCACAACAAAATCCATATTAATATCTTCCCACTTCCAACTGGGGATCGGTATATTTTGGGATAAGCCTCCTGGCCTTTGATGCTCATCCTTAACTTGTTGGAAATTGGACATTTGGCTACAAAAACCGCAATATCTCTCTTCATACCACTACACCAATAGACTTCCCGTAGGTCACGGTACATCTTGGTGGCTCTCGGATGAATAGAATATCGATAACTAAGAGATTCCTCAACCCATCAACATCCGGAATGCATAACCGACCTTGGTACCTAAGCACCCCATCTCCCTCTTGGGAGAAAGCCTCAACGGACTTCTTAAGTGCCGACTCTTTCAACTCAACTAATATTGGAACAAGGTCTTGCTTATACTTCACATCCATCACAAAGGACGATTTGGAACTATTATGGACCATGACACAACCCTTGGTGGAATCTACTAGTTGAACACCTAACCGGGCCAACCTATTCATATCATGAATCAATTCTTTCTTTTCATCCTTTACATGAGCCACACTACCCGTGGACAATCTACTAAGATCATCTGCTACCACATTAGCTTTGCCAAGGTGATAAAGGGCACTCATAGTCCTTCAACAATTCTAACCACCTTCATTGGTAAAGATTCAAGTCCTTTTAACTAAACACATATTGAAGACTCTTGTGGTCGATAAACACGTCAACATGCATACCATATAGATAATGCCTAAAAATTTTCAAGGAAAAAACAACCGCCGCTAACTCAAGGTCATGGGTAGGATAATTCTTCTCATGGACTTTAAGTTGCCTTGAAGCATAGGAAACCACCTTACCATGTTGCATAAGCACACATCCCAACCCAACTCTAGAGGCATCACAATACACTACAAAACCTTTCGTACCCTACAGTAAGGTCAACACCGGAGTGGAAGTAAGTCTATCTTTCAACTCTTGAAAGCTTTTCTCACAAGCTTCCGACCACTCAAACATAGCCTTCTTTTGAGTCAAAGCCGTCAACGGAGAAGCAATAGAGGAAAACCCCTAAACAAACCTCCTATAGTAACTTGCCAAACCCAAAAAGCTTCTAATATCAGAAGGAGATGGTGGTCTAGTCCAACGTTTGACCGCATTTTTCTTCTTAGGATCTACCTCTATACCCTTGTTAGACACAAATTGACCAAGGAATGCTACAAACCTTAACTAAAACTCCCACTTGCTAAACTTTTCAAAAAGTTGATGGTCCTTAAGAACTTGCAATACAACCCTTAAAAGGTCAACATGCTCATCCTCACTCCTTGAATAGATCAAAATGTCATCAATGAACACTATCACAAACATATCAAGATATTATCAAAATACGTTTATTAAGTCTGTGAACGCTGCCGAAGCGTTAGTCAAACCAAAGCACATTACTAGGAACTCATAGTGACCAAATCTTTTTTGGAAAGCCGTCTTGGGAATATCAACCCCTCTCACCCTCAATTGGTGATAACCCAAACAAAGATTGATCTAGGAGAAATAACTAGCCCCTTGAAGTTGGTCAAACAAGTCATCTATTCTTGGAAAAGGATATTTATTCTTGATGGTCACTTTATTCAATTGATGATAATCAATGCACATTCTAAAAGATCCATCTTTCTTTCTAATAAACAATACCAGAGCACCAAATGGAGAGATACTCAGTTTAATAAAATCCTTGTCTAGCAAATCCTTTAATTGATCTTTCAACTAATTTAACTCCGTCGGAGCCATTCTATAAGGAGGAATAGATATAGGTTGCATGTACGGAAGAGGGTCAACGCCAAAATCTATTTCTTGCTTGGGAAAAATACCAAGCAAATCATCAGGGAAAACTTCTAGGAAATCATTAACCACTGGAACCGACTCAAGAGAAGGGGTTTCGGATTCAACATCCCTCACTCGCACAAGATGGTAAATACACCCTTTGGAGATCATCTTCCTAGCTTTAAGGCAAAAGACATATTGATGTCCAGGCATAGAATTTCCCCCCTTGCACTCTAAGATAGGCTCATTTGGAAATTGAAATTTAACCCCTAAGTCCTACAATCTATAGACGGATAACATGCATGCAACCAATCCATATTGAAAATCACTTCAAAGTCTAACATGACAAATTCCACTAAATTCACCAAAGTAACTCTATAGGACAAGTAAATGGGACAACATCTATAAACCCTCTTAGCCACCACCGAGTCACCAACTAGGGTAGAAACCAAAAAAGGTTCTACTAAGACTTCGGGGAGTATTTCAAACTTCATGGCCAAAAAAGTTATCAGAAAGGACAAAGTGGCACCAGGATATAACAAAGCATATACATCAATAGAAAAGACTTGTAACATACCAGTCACAACATTCGAGGAGCTCTCTTGGTGACCTCGAGATTTAAGAGCATAAAAGTGGTTTTGCTTTTGGGCATTGGAGTTTGAACTGCGTAGAGGAGCTTGTTTGCCTTCTCTCCCCTTGGCCATGAGTACCGGGCAATCTCTCATCTTGTGGCCACTCTTTCCACAACCATAGCACCCATCTGAGCCAACCAGGCATTTGCCAACATGTTTTCTACCACATTTTGCACAATTAGGCCTAGCAACATAAGAACTACTACTATTACCTCCTTAAGGTTTAGGGTTAGATACCCTATCATTGTTGACCCTTGGAGCACTAGAAGAGCCTTGGTTCGAGAACCTTTGTTTGGACCTTGGTCGACCTTTTCCATCGGACCTAGCATTGGAGAAGTTCCCATTACCAGTTCCAGCTCTTTTCACTTCCCTATTCTTGTCTTAGAGTTTCTCATCCTCTATTTGTTGGGCATACACCGTAAGACGTAAGATATCCATATTATCATGAAGCATTGCCGAACATCATTCTTTTCTCACCAATCTAGACACACCTGTTAAATACCTACTCATCATATCCCTTGAATCCGCCACCAAAGTCGGAGCATACTTGGACATTTGAGTAAACCTTAGAGAATATTCTTGAACACTCATACCTTCTTGACGAAGGTTGATGAACTCTTCCACATTAGCTTCCCTCAACTCTCGGGGAAATAACCTATCAAGGAACACCAATTTGAACACTTCCCACTCCATTGGACCCGCTCCTACCAGCCTATTATTCTTCCATTGAGTATACCATACTTGAGCTATATTCTTCAATTGATAAATGGTGATCTCCACTTTCTCTACCGATGTCACCCCATGGCATCAAGTATTTTATAATCCTCTTCCAAAAATTCTTGAGGATCTTCTCCCACCTTGGAACCAAGAAACTCGAGAGGGTTCATTCTTGCAAAATCCCTCAATCTAGAAGTCGCAGAATTCACATTAGTGTTCATAGGAGCAATCACCTATCTATTGGCTTGAGTTTTGACAAATTGAGTCAACAATTGGATAGTACACCTAAACTCCAAATGATCGCATTCTCAATCACAGGATCAACCGGAGCTTGATTTTCTTGACTATCTTGAGAAGAAACTCCTTCATTCACATTCTCATCTTCAATCATTCTACAGTTAGCCCTTCGTGTATTCATTTCTTGAAGACACAAGAGAAGGATTAGAAGGAAGACCTTATAGATTTAAACTCTATCGCATGACTTAAAAGTAATGAAAAAAGTGGAATTTCCTAAACATCTTATAGCCTCTCATTCGTAAATTTGGTGCGTTTCACACTCATGAACTAGACTCTACTAGACTTGGCTTCAGAAAAATCATCCTAGAATCATTCTAAACCCATTTGCTTTAATTACACCATTTGTCACGACCCAAGGGTACCTCCTAGGTGTAACAAGGCACACAAAACCCCGAAAGGCACCATGTAAGTCATATAGCATAAAATAACATAAGTAAATAACAATAAAGAGCAAAACACATTTCAAGTCTTAAAAAGTTTTCATAAAAGCATAGCAGAAGTCTAGACTTGTCTCAAATAGCCATCTATTACAATCAAGAACTCAAATAAGGTCACAACCCTAAAACAACATAATCCGAAAGTGGAAATACAAGAATGAAACTAAAATGATAGTATCCATTTTTGAATCATGAGGACTCACCAAACAAGCAAGGAGAATGATCAATTCCTAGCTCTATCCACAATGGGGACCACCTTGAGAACCGGACCCTACACTTTGTGAAAAATGCAGAAAATATGGGTTAGTACAAAAATGCACTAAGTATGATAGTCATGCATAAAAACCTTGAAACATGCTAAAAAGGGACAAATTAGTTTAATGTATGTCATTTGCTAAGTTAAAGCATCATTTGGAAGATAATGGAGAAACATAAGTCATAAGCATAAACACTTCATACATCATTATGTCTTAAGAGAAACAAACAATAAATACCCTTAAAGCATACTTGTGCAATGCATAGATAAGATCCCATAATCTCACTCATACTAAGTAAAGCTTCTTGAGTAACTATAGTTCATAATTCCACTTCTTGTTCATACTACCATAATAGGGAATAGCCTTAACCGACATAGACCATGTGAGCATATCATGGAATCCAGTGTCTACCCCACACCAAAAAGGGGTTGTCCTAGAAAACCCAGCCTATACTAACGTGAGGGTTTCCATCCTAAGAGATAGTTCCTAGAAACCCGGCCTCTACTAACATGAAGGCTCCATCTCATATCACTATCCACTTGTTGCTAAGAATAATTACCATTGAGTTCATATTAATCCTTGACTTAAGTTCATAATTATGGAAGAATGTCTTGACACTCAATCCAACATAACTCATGTAAAGCTCTTAGATTCGATAGGTGAGACTAGTCTTCCTACGTTAGAATCACTACATGTTACAAACCTTTCACATCATATCATATTCATACATAAGTGTGTACATGAGGATAAACTCCAACAACACAACAACTAGATCATAATCATCTTCACTTTACTCTCAAAGTATTCTCACACCATATACAAACCCTCATAATCATGCATAATTCCCATACATTGGCCATCAAAGACCATAGATCATAATTCATCAACACATATAGAATTTACTACATTAGGCATGGATGATAACATAATTCAAGTAGTTCAAGTACTACATGAATAATTCAATCATATTCTACTTGCATCAATCAATACCCACACTTTAAGATCCAAATTGGTAAAATAGTGGAATTCACAGATTCATGGGTAATTCATCTTAAAAATAGTTAATAATCATCAATTTAATCATAATATAATGCAATGAAATCATTAGAATTGTTTTTGAATTGAATCCATAACATGGAGTAAAATCCTAGCTTTCTGGGGAAATTACAAGTTTTGAAATTGAGTTTGGAAAGACTCCATGGATGAAAACTATCCATGGATGACGGACTACCATACCTTGATGAAGAATTACCATGAATTTGAGGAGAAAAGATGGATCCTTCAACCGTAGCTTCACCTTTCTTCTTCTTCTTCCTTTGAGGTTTAGAGAGAATATTTTGGAGAGGGTTCTGGTTTTGATTTGGGGATTTAGAAATTATGATTTATATGAGTTATTTTAGTGACATAAAAACCTTATATAGAAAATCCCCCTAATGCCCCTAAGTGAAACTGCCTTTTGGCAGTTACAGGCATGACCTACGACCCACGACCCACGAACCATGGGTGGGACCACGACCTGTTCTGGTTGGGCATGGTTTGTGGCTAGTTTCTGGGGGGCTTGACCCACAACCCCTTCCCACGGGGCATGGGTGGACCTACGGGGCATAGGTTGCCCTCGTGGGTCACTGCCCAGGTCACTTTTTGAGGCTTTTCTTCAAGGACCCATAGTTGGTCCTTGGGGTTTAAACCTTGACATTCTAACATGAAAACATGAATTTTAAGGTACGGGGAGGTATGTTCAAGGCTCTAACCCTAACGTCAAGCTCTAGCTTAGCCTACTAGTTTTTGGAGTGTTACAGTTCTACTTAACAAACAACACTCAAATCGATCGGAGGTTGTACATAGGAAATACAACAAAACTCCACTAATTGGAGATTGTACATAGAAAACATCGTCAAACTCTGCCAATCGAAGGTTGTACATAGAAAACATCAATCGAACTCTACCAGTCGAAAGATGTATATAAGAAAAAAAAGCAACACTCCGCCAATCGGAGACTACATCATAGTTACGTCACTAAAGCCTCACCAACCGGGGGCATGCACACATAGAAAGACATTCATACGCCAATAATCAAATGTTACGTTACAAGCTTTACACATCCAGATGCAAGGTTTACATTACTACAGCCCCGTCAGTGGGAGGCATTACATTACAAGCTTTATACTGCCAGATGTAGGCTTTTACATTAGAACAACCCCTCTAGTCAGTGTCTTTACATTACAAGCTTTACACAGCCAGGTGCAGGCATTTACATTACCAATTTGGTCCCGCCAGTCGGAGGTCAACATTACAAATTTTACACATCCAGATGCAGGTTTTTACATTACAGCAGTCCCGCCAATCGGAGGCTTTACATTACAGTTTTACACAGCTAGATGCAGGTTTTTACATTACAACAGCCCCGCCAGTCAGAGGTTTTACATTACAAGCTTTACACAACCAGATGTAGCCTTTTACATTACCATAGCCCCACCAATTGAAGGCTTTTCATTACAAGCTTTACACATCCAGATGTAGGATTTTACATTGCAACAGCCTCGCTAGTTGGAGGCCTTTACATTATAAGCTACTTTACCTACATCACATTCACAACACAAAAAAAGAGACATTAACAATCGTTTGAACATCTACACTCTACTCTTTACATTACTATTTCAATTTATAATTTTTTGAACCGCAACAAGTACTTTTCATCCTTTTACATGTTTTGTAGGAAACATATTACAACGAGGAACTCCCTCTAAGCAGCAAACTAGGGCAAGTTAGTGCAATGTCAAGCATCACTAGCTACGTCAAGGATTCACTTTTAAAACTAAACTTGACTCAATTTTTAGAAGTTCATATTTAAATAACATTTATAACTCTTTCATGTCTCAGTTGATTATAATTCGACATTGGGGGCAATCTTTTTGAAAATCCATCTCTCTGCCATAAGTCTTCAATAGAAATTGTTGCGGGCATTTCTCATTCAAGTTTCTTAAGAACTATGTCCCGTCCCTCTATTCTTGCTTATTTCTTCATACCTCATTACCCAACAGATTTCAGTAATTTGATACTCGAAAAATTTTAATCAAAATTTGCTATGTTCCTACATCTTCGAACTACATATGGCCTGATTGTTCATGAAACCTGAGATATGTAGGCAGCTCAAAAGCCAGAGTTTGGCCATAACTGCATAAACATTTCTTGCCAAGTTGTTGCTCAAAGTACATTTTGATGGTCGCCTAAAATTGGATTGTGTCAATATTTCTTTGTTCACGTCTTCTTTACTCTCCTCCATGGACAAAGAAAAGGGCAAGTTGTTGACACCCAATTTTGGCTCTCCATATTTAATTAATTAAGCTTCCATAATAATAATAATAATAATAATAATAAACCAAGTAAACAGGATCTCAAAAGACGGGTGGTAGTCCGCACAGTCATCTTCAATCTAGCTTATTAGTATTCGAATTCAATGAATAAATCTGAATTGAAATACATACAAATTTTAATATAGTTTGATGGCCGTATGGAAAGATCTAATCCTTTTTACCCGAGCAAAGGGTCTGTCAAGATGTAATGTGTATTGTTATTGAGCCTATGTGTTTAGCAGTTCTAACCGGGTATAGAGCGCCCTTTTCAACTCATTAACAGGGAGATGAAATAATTTCTTATTAGAGAATACATTCTCTAAAAAATAAATCTAATAACAAATGATAAGATGTTGTTTATTTATGTCTTTATATTTTTTACTGTTATTTTACATTGAAAACCATTTCAAAAACATTCAAAAAAGTATCCATAATAGATATTAGGGAAAAAAGTCTGAAATATATTCAAACTTTGACCAAAATTGTTGTAACAATACCAAACTTTGGAAAGGACCATTTACCCCCCCCCCCTGCACTATTTAATAGTGTATTTTAAAGGTATATATGTGCCCACATGGACATCATAAATATTGCATCATTATAAATAGTAATGTGCCCACGTGGGGATATATATACCTTTAAAATACACTATAAAATAGTGCATGAGGGTAAAAGGTCCTCCATAAAGTTTGATATCGTAACAGCAATTTCGGCCAAAGTTGGACTACTTTTCACTCTTTTTCCCTAGATATTACAATATAAAAGTTCAATCTCCTTGGTATCTTAATGAAAAGCAAGGAGGACCATCAGAACATACTAACAATTCCCTCATTCTGTGCAATGGAAGTAAAATAATTTTTAATAGAGCATGTATCACTTCAAATGAAGAGATAATGATACAGTTGGATAATATAATGATATATTTAAATCACAATAAAAATTATTCTAACACATATTTTTAATCCTTGCGCTAAACACGGCCATGCTCTCTAGTTGATAATATAAAAACATTTTCACATAGGTGCAAACTGCGAAGGCGGTTGGGTTAGAAGTTAGTTTAAAGATTACACACATTTACTTTTGTTTATTAATTAAGGGATTGTTTGGTATCTAGTTAGATTTATGTATATTAGAAATGTAAATATTAGTTATGAGTGTATCTGCATATTATTTTATGCAAATATTAGTCATATATAGATTACTTATTCCATCTTCTATCATGTATAAAATAACACATGTATTTCCTCATAATTATACATGAATTAGTTATGGAGTTTCGAAATTGTCAATCAAACATCATACTAATTTATATGTAATAACTTATTTCTTAACTACCTACTTACCAAACGTCAAAATATAATATGAAAATCAATACATGGATAACTTATTTCTTATCCAGCTACCAAATGATCCATAAATTTGTCCTTAATTATACCATAGGATCAAATGTATTCATGTCGTTATCAAAGTTAACAAAAATACACTTTTTTAATGATTGTCGATCATGGCCTTAAAAAATTTCACATGGTCTGACATTTGAATAAGATGAACATCATTTGGTATGCCTCTTCATCAAATGTCAACCAACATCATATTAATTTTATACGTGATAACTTATTTCTTATTTACCTAACTACCAAACATCAAAAGATATACGAAAATCAATAGATGTATAACTTTTCACGACCCAGGGGTACCCCCTAGATGTAACATGGCGTATAGAACCACGAGGACTCTATACAAGCCACTTAGCTCTCATAACATAAGAAATATAACAATAAACAATAGTCCAAGTCCACAACATTTTATAAACGAAAAGCGGAAATTTAAAACACTTGTCTCATCATAGCCATCTAATACAATAGAATGAAATTGGCCCTAGATCATACATCATGTCCAAAAGAGAAATACATGAAAGAAAGTGAAAACAATAAACTCCGTGCTCGAAGCATGAGTTAGAAAACATACTTCATAATACTTCATAAAAACATGGTCAATGCAAGCTAACATCATCTTTAAAGCTTTTGAACACATATTAGATACTCCTTGAGTAACCTTAGTTCATTATTAATGTGGAGAATTAGCCTTAACCAACATAGAGACCATGTGAGCTATAACATGATCCCCCGGTGTCTCCCACACCGAAAAGGGTTGTTCTATTTGCCTAAGGTAGAACCATGAACTTCTAGCTTAAGTGGATCCAGTAGCTAACTAACCTATGGGGGCACATGGTTATGGGATAAGGAGATTGCTACTAGAAATCCGACCTCTACTAACGGGAGAGCTTCCATCTCATTGTCAATATCCACTCGGTGCTAAGCATACATCCCATGGAATAGTATTTTCTTACTTATTCTCATTATCCATGGAAAGGTGTCCTTGGACATTTGATGAATAACGTCTCAAGCACACCTCATCCAATTCTAGGTGTAAACGGTCATTAAGCAATATAAAACCCAACAAATGAGTTGGGCTCGAATCCCACAGGGAGTGGTACGTGTTCAAATTCAATTAAGAAGTACGAATGTGATCTAACTAGATATAGGAATAGAAATTACCGAAAACTACATGAAACAAATCAAAAAGGGTGACACAAATGTCAGATTTGGGGGGGGGGGGGGGGGTTTGGTTTGGAATTTTCAACTACAATGCAGTCACAAACAACTTGAAATAACAATAAGGAGAGGGAGGAATTCTCGAGAGGTGATCGATTATAGGAAAATTTTGATATATGGGTAGTTGAAACTACTACTAAATAGCTAAATCAATAGGTAGGATAGACTATAAGGGAGATAGGTTTCTCTTGAACAACTATCCCGAATCAGGTGATTTCTTTTGAACATCAACATGCATAGCAATGAAGAACAACTCACACTTTAATTCATCCACTCTCTCAAGATAGATGGGTAGGATTGGGCTTAGGATTCACTCTCTCGAGCTGAACCCAACTCAACCCAATACCTACAAATCATTAATCAATAATCTTAATTTTAAAACCTCTCTCTCGAGCAAGCTAAGAACACAAGGTTAGAATTGCATTTACAACTACAATTCATAAATTAAACCGCAACTATTGATTAAACCCACTTTAATATACCATTTAAACTAGTAATTAACAATACCCATAAACTAATTCAACCCATAAACACATAATCACACCCCAAGAATTGGGGTTTTAGCTAAGCATCATAAAAGAGTAAAAACAATTACCAAATCGATTAGCCATCAACTGGGTAAGAGTAATTTAGCCTTTACAGTGCTTCAATTTGCTAAAAATTCAAAACCCACTTGCAAAATCTCCAAATTAAGTCTCAAAAAGCCTTCAAGTCTACTAAGAAACTATCAAAAACTCAAGAGAAAACTGTTCTAGACTAATTCAACATGTTATTAACTGTTCAAAATCTAATTTATAGTCACCAAAAATAAGCCGCGAGGGGCCATTAGGTGAGTTAAGTTGGGTTGGCTGAGTGGTAACAAGTAGTTTTTGAATGTCGAGGGTTGAAGGTGTATTGTGAAATGGGGACTTAAAACTCAAATTTTGGGCTTTTGTCTCCGTGCAAGCCGCTAGGGCGGTATTAATCCCACTAGGGTGCGGCAGTTGTGGTAGGATGGGGTCTTCCATAGCAGCCCAGTCACAATTTAAGTAAGGAAAAAACCCCAAAAATGTTAATTTCTGCAAGTTTCGTTCTTGAGATCATTCCCCGTTAAATGCTAAGAACTCTACTGTATTAGAGCATGATACAGCTAGTCCGGTTCAAACGGTGACGAGCAAAGACTTATCAAATTTGTTAAAGGCTGTCACTTTGCCAAAAAGTGAAGAAGAGGATTCGTCTTCCTCACGAAGGAGACTACCTAAATATTTTCAGAAAAATTTATTAAGAAAAAATGAAGCATTAAAAAAGAAAAAAAATGAAAAATTAGAAAAAATAATCAAACAAACTTTAGAAAAAAAAATTTCAAGACAAAAGCCAAGACAAACATATTATTAAAAATATTCCTAGTGATGGTTCAGAAAATAATAGTCACAGTCCTTCATTATCAGACGAAGAACAGATAAATAATATTCAAGACTCTCAAGACCCTTATGAGGATAATGATTCGGGCATGAGTTTTGATACTATTACCTTACACAACTTAGACACTTAACCATTTTTCTATTATCAAGGATATACAACGAACATAATTGAAAGAGAACAAAAATGCAAAAAGACAAGAAGGCATGGGAAAGAAAATGCAAAAAGACAAGAATGTAAAAAAGATAAAAAGACATGGGAAAAAAGATGTAAAAAGTCAAGAATCAATTCGGTAGACTTCATCACAAGGAGACTTCATCACAAGGAGGAACAAGACAAGTCACTAGTCACAAGATAAGATACTTCATCACAAGGAGGAACAAGACAAGTCACAAGTCACAAGATAAGATAAGAAAAAATTACAACAAGACATGGGAACTAGAAGACAAAAAGATAAAGAAATAAATGTGGTGAAAGAAATATTACTCAGTATGTAGAAGTGTTAGGTGGGGATGCCCACTAAGTGTTTTGTAAAAATAAGCGTGTTGTCACTTTATCACTACCCTCCAAAAGAGGGAAACACTGTTGACATAGCACACATCCCTTTAATAATTGTGTCAGTATATTAGTCCAAGAAGATGAATTTAATGATGCATGTGACGATGGGGCCCAATGATTATCCGACTTGCATTATTAAAGAAAATCTTATCAAGCTGTCGGCCATTAATAATTAAGGCCACGTAGCGGGTTTAGGACGGTCGATTCAAATTTTCTTTGCCTATATAAGAATGTAGTAGATAAGAGAAGAGGCAGAGCAAAAAAAGTAAGCAGCCTAAACATAAGAAAAAATCATCCTAATACCCTACTACCTTGCTTATATTGTTCTATCTATTGTAAAAAAGTTTGTGTAATAATAAAAGTGTGTTTGAGTTCTAAGTTTTTGAAAAGTTCTTAAAAAGATCTTCGGGGGTTCCCGAAAGGGAAACCTCTCTCAGTTAATCATGTAAGTTTTATGATGCTTATGTCCCAAAATCCCCCCTAAAAAATATGTTACTTTTTAAAAGTTTTCTTTATTGTTATTTTTAACTTGTTATATTAGTTATGGTTAAATTAATGTAAATTGATGTATATGTGTTAAATGATTACTCTTATTATATGGTTAACCTCTTAATTTCTTAAATAACTACTATGGATTAGCCTGTAAATTCCTAGGATAGTCCGCTTGATAAAGGACGAAGTTGTTGCCAGATAAATATCCGGGGTGTGGCTAAAGATGAAGTTTTTAATAATAAAGGTTAAGAAGAAGAGATGAACGGGGTAAGATAAACATTAGTAAATAAACATGATAACTCTAAAAGAGAGAGGGAGTACTGAGTAGGATTTACATCATATCTGATATTTAATCTCTTTACATCTGCTTATTTTAATCTGCCAATTTTATTTACATCCTTTATACTTTATTTAAACGGTTTCATAGTTAAAAGCCAAGCATGAGAACAACTGGCCAACAACCAGCAGACAGAGGCAAGGGCATTGCCCAGCCAGATACTTATGCTCAGACATTATTAGGAAGACAAAATTTCAGACCATTAAATACAACAGACAATTTAATGGAGAGAATCCATTCGGTAAGTACAATTTAATTTTATACCCTAAGTGTAATTTATCATTTAGAGTAAATCCAGACTGTAATATAGACAAGGCTCAACATTGTTTAGTGGATAACTTGTGGATAGCATACAACAAACAAGACACTACGTATTTTATAGTAGCTTCTAATGCCTTATGTCAATATTTTTCAGATAAAAATTGAGATAATAAATTTAAATATTCTATAGTTATACATGGCAAGACTCAAGGTGTTTTTCAAACTTGGATAGAGGTAGTTGATTCTATAAATTGGGTTAAAAACCCACTTTTTAAAGGTTTTAATAATTTCACCGAAGCTTTAGACTATGCAAGAGGAATACTTGGGCCTAATTATTATATTTCACCAGCACTCAAACAAAGCCCAAACCAAATACCACAATATAATATCCAAAAAGACTCAGATAAAATAATCTTCTGTGACCATTGTTCATCTATGACTGAGGGTTTCAAAAGACTCAATACAAAAAATAAAATCCTGATTCAAGAAAATATGAGACTTATAAAACAGCTGAAAACCTTTCAGAGTAAATATGTTCCAAGAACAAATAGTACTAAAGACATGAGTTCTCCATCTCCTTTAAAAATGGATGATACGGGTGTGCATTCCCCGTTGAATGCTAAGAACTCTACTGTATCGGAGCATGATACAGCTAGTCCGGTTCAAATGGTGACTGGTAAAGACTTATCAAATCTGTTAAAGGCTGTCACTTTGCCAAAAAGTGAAGAAGAGGAGTCGTCTTCCTCACGAAGGAGACTACCTAAATATTTTCAGAAAGATTCATTAAGAAAAAATGAAGCATTAAAAAAGAAAAAAAATGACAAATTCGAAAAAATAATCAAACAAACTTTAGAAAAAAAATTCAAGACAAAAGTCAAGACAAACACATTATCAAAGATATTCCTAGTAATGGTTCAGAAAATAATAGTCACAGTCCTTCATTATCAGACGAAGACCAGATAAATAATATGCAAGACTCTCAAGACCCTTATGAGGATAATGATTTGGGTATGAGTTTTGATACTATTGCATTACACAACTTAGAGACTTAACCATTTTTCTATTTCAAAGACTTCATTCCCTATCACAAGAAGGATATACAACGGACATAATTGAAAGAAGACAAGAAGGCATGGGAAAGAGAATGGAAAAAAGACAAGAAGACAAATGACACAAAAAGAAAAATGACAAGATAAGAGGATAAGAAGCAAAGTAGAAGAAATGTGTTAAAAGATGTATGTATATTATTAAAAGTAATAGGTGGGGATGCCCACTAAGTGTCTTGTAAAAATGAGTGTGTAGTCACTTTATCACTACCCTCCAAAAGAAGGAAAAACTATTGACATAGCACCCGTCCAATAATTGTCTCAGTCTGTAATATTAGTCCAAAAAGATAAACTTAATGATGCATGTGAAGATGGGGCCCAATGAGTACCCAACTTGCATTATTAAAGGAATCTTATCAAGTTGTCGGCCATTAATAATTAAGGCCACGTAGTAGGTTTAGGATGGTGGATTCAATTTTCTTTGCCTATATAAGGATGTAGTAGACGTGAAAAGAAGTAGAGCGAAAAAAGTGAGTAGCCTAAACATAAGAAAAAATCATCCTAATACCCTACTACCTTGCTTATATTGTTCTTTCTATTGTAAAAAAGTTATAATAATAAAAGTATGCTTGAGTTCTAAGTTTTTGAAAAGTTCTTTAAAAAGGCTCTTCAGGGGTTCTCGAAAGGGAAATCTCTCTCAGTTAATCATGTAAGTTTTATGATGCTTATATCCCGAAATCCCCCCCAAAAAATATGTTACTTTTTAAAAGTTTTCTTTATTGTTATTTTTTAACTTGTTACATTAGTTATGGTTAAATTAATGTAAATTGATGTATATGTGTTAAATGATTACTCTTAGTATATGGTTAACCTCTTAATTTCTTAAATAACGACTATGAATTAGCTTGTAAATTCCTAAGATTCTTGGCATTGATAGTCCGCTTGATAAAGGACAAAGTTATTGCCAGATAAATATCCAAGGTGTGGCTAAAGATGAAGTTTTTAAGAATAGAGGTTAAGAGGAAGAGATAAATGGGGTAAGATTAATATATATATATATATATATATATATATATATATAAATGGGGAAATTAGGGTATTACATCAGTAAATAAACATGATAATTCTAAAAGAGAGAGGGAGTACTGAATAGGATTTACATCATATCTAGTATTTAATCTATTTACATCTGCTTATTTTAATCTGCCAATTATATATATATATATATACATACATTATCTTACCCCGTTCATCTCTTCCTCTAAACCTTTATTCTTAAAAAATTCATCTTTAGCCACACCCCGAATATTTATCTAGCAACAACTTCGTCCTTTATCAAGCGGACTATCAAGGCCAAGAATCCTAGGAATTTACAGGCTAATCCATAGTTGTTATTTAAGAAATTAAGAGGTTAACCATATACTAAGGATAATCGTTTAACACATATACATCAATTTACATTAATTTAACCATAACTAATGTAACAAGTTAAAAAATAACAATAAACTTACATGATTAACTGAAAGAGGTTTCCCTTTCGGGAACCCCCGAAGCTTTTTAAGATCTTTTCAAAAACTTAGAACTCAAATACACTTTTATTATTACACAAACTTTTTTACAATAGAAAGAACAATATAAGCAAGATAGTAGGATATTAGGATGATTTTTTCTTATGTTTAGGCTGCTTACTTTTTTCGCTCTACTTTTCCAACTCTTACGACTATCCTTATATAGGACTTAGAAGAACCCAAAGAAAGGTTCTAGACCCACTACGTGGCCTTTATTATTAATTGCCGACAAAGGCACTTGAAAATATACACGTTGGATAAAATAGATGCCTCTAGAATATATTAGAAGAATAAGATTAACATATAGTTGGCTATACGAAGAAGTACAATATAGATTTGAGCTTAGAAACACTTTAAAAGTATTAATAGATTATTTAAATTGGACAGAAGAACAGTTAACTAAATTATTAATAGAAGATAAATATATTATAGACTCATTAATAGAAAATAAATATCTTATAGATTCATTGGTAGAATATAAAAACAACCTTATTAACGAAATAAATAACATTAAATTAGATATAAAATATACTACTAATAGGATAAAATACTATAAAAGAATTTGTTTAATTAGAAGTACATTAGGATAGACGAAATAGATTCATTAAAACATCAAGAATACTTAGACTTAAGAATATACCCGGAGAAAAAATATAGATCTTTATACAAAAATAATATTATAAAGTGTAATTTTGCTGAAGGCGAACATATTCTATACTCTGAAGATAAGCAATATAATACTTTAATAGATTTAACAATAAATTTTAGTGAAAAAATTCAACAACCAGATGAAATTATAATAAAACTACTAGAAGCAATAGAACTAGTACAAAACAAACATAAAACTTTAGATAAATTAGAAAAGAACTTTGATTTTTTAAAAGAACAAGAACTAGAAATAGATAGAAAAATTCAATACTTAAATACAAAATCTAATCTAGAAAAAATACCTACAAAAATAGAAATAGAAAAACTGGTAAAAACTATATTAGAAAATCCTAAAGAATTAGAAATTAAAAATACTCAAGTAGTAACGAAAATCATAGAACAAGTAGAAAAAATAACTACCGAAATTAGTCATCTAAAGGAAATAATCATAAGACTTGTTCTATCTTAGCCCAGATGTTTTAATCAATCTAAACGAATTTGGAAAACATATTAAAATAGGAATCCAAAACTAAAGGATATGAAGAAATGAATAAAGGAAATAATTTATTAATGTGCATAGGTTTCATAGGAAAAATGGCATTAAGTAGTAATACAAAATTTAAACTTCAAGTAAACGATGTGGTAGAAATAATGGGAAATAAAGGTAAAAATTAATCAAACCAATAAAAATAAATCCAGAAGAATATGCAGGATTAGAATGGAATTTAGATAAATTAAGCAAGCCAAAGGTTTTTGCTCCCGAGCAACATTTAATGTGTACTAGCTCTAGAGGAGAAACATCAATCAGGTTTACAGACTATAATTACACTAAATAAAGAGATTTAGATGATAATGAATCAGAAAGTACCATAGAAATAGAACAGGAACAATTCATGAATATAGAACTAATATAAGAAGGGTACGAGGTAGAAAAAGCCATAGAAGAAGCAAAAAGACTCAGACAAAATAATATTCTATGATCATTGTTCATCCATGACTGAGGGTTTCAAAAGACTCAATGCTAAAAATAAAATCCTTATACAAGAAAATATCAGACTCGTGAAATAGCTTGAGACCTTTCAGAGTAAATATGTTTCAAAAACAGACAATACCAAAGATATGAGTTCTCCGTCTCACTTAAAAATGGATGAGACGGGTGTGCATTCCCCTCTGAATGCTAAGAACTCTACTGTATCGGAGCATGATACAGCTAGTCCAGTTCAAACGGTGACCGGTAAAGACTTATCAAATCCGTTAAAGGCTGTAACTTTGCCAAAAAGTGAAGAAGAGGAGTCTTCTTCCTCACGAAGAAGATTACCTAAATCTTTCTAGAAAGACTCATTAAGAAAGGATGAAGCATTAAAAAAGGAAAAAAATGAAAAATTAGAAAAAATAATCAAACAAACCTTAGAAAAAAAATTTCAAGACAAAAGCCAAGACAAGCATATTATCAAACACCTTCCTAGTCCAAGTAATGGTTTAGAAGACAATAGTCACAGTCCTTCATTATCAGATGAAGAAAAATAGATAAATAATATTCAAGACTCACAAGACCATCATGAAGATAATGATTCAGCCATGAGTTTTGATACTATTGCATTACACAATTTAGATACTTAACCATTTTCTCAAATATATAAGCGTTTAAATATGAAAGCGTTTAAATAAAGTATAAAGGATGTAAATATAATTGGCAGATTAAAATAAGCAGATGTAAATAGATTAAATAGCAGATATAATGTAAATCCTACTCAGTACTCCCTCTCTCTTTTAGAGTTTTCATGTTTATTTACTGATGTAATACCCTAATTTCCCTATTTATATATATATATTGTTTTTTTTTTGTTTTACCCCGTTCATCTCTTCCTCTTAACATTTAATCTTAAAAACTTCATCTTTAGCCACACCCCAGATATTTATCTGGCAACAACTTCGTCCTTTATCAAGCGGACTATCAAGGCCAAGAATCCTAGAAATTTATAGGCTAATCCATAGTTGTTATTTAAGAAATTAAAAGGTTAACCATATACTAAGGGTAATCATTTAACACATATATACATCAATTTACATTAATTTAACCATAACTAATGTAACAAGTTAAAAAATAACAATAAAGAAAACTTTTAAAAAGTAACATATTTTTTGGGGGGGATTTCAGGATATAAGCATCATAAAACTTACATGATTAACTGAGAGAGGTTTCCCTTTCGGGAACCCCCGAAGAGCTTTTTAAGAACTTTTCAAAAACTTAGAACTCAAACACACTTTTATTATTACCCAAACTTTTTTACAATAGAAAGAACAATATAAGCAAGGTAGTAGGGTATTAGGATGATTTTTTCATATGTTTAAGCTGCTTACTTTTTTCGCTCTGTCTCTTCTCTCATCTACTACATTCTTATATAGGCAAAGAAAATTTGAATCCACCGTCCTAAACCCGCTACGTGGCCTTAATTATTAATGGCCGACAACTTGATAAGATTTCCTTTAATAATGCAAGTCGGGTACTCATTGGGCCCCATCGTCACATGCATCATTAAATTCATCTTCTTAGACTAACAGACTGACACAATTATTAAAGGGATGTGTGTTATGTCAATAGTTTTTCCCTCTTTTGGAGGGTGGGATAAAGTGACAACACACTTATTTTTATAGGACACTTAGTGGGCATCCCCACCTAACATTCTACATACTCATTAATATTTCTTTCACCACATTTATTTCTTTATCTTTTTGTCTTCTTGTTCCCATGTCTTGTTGTAATTTTTTCTTATCTTATCTTGTGACTTGTGACTTGTCTTGTTCCTCCTTGTGATGAAGTATCTTATCTTGTGACTTGTGACTTGTCTTGTTCCTCCTTGTGATGAAGTCTCCTTGAGATGAAGTATACCGAATTGATTCTTGACTTTTTACATCTTTTTTCCCATGTCTTTTTATCTTTTTACATTCTTGTCTTTTTGCAACTCTTTCCATCTTATCTTTGTGACTTGTATTTTTTCACTTATGTTGGTTGTATATCTTCCTTGTGAAGTCTTTGGAATAGAAAATGGTTAAGTGTCTAAGTTGTGTAATGCAATAGTATCAAAACTCATGCCTGAATCATTGTCTTCATAATGGTCTTGTGAGTCTTGAATATTATTTATCTGTTCTTCTTCGTCTGATAATGAAGGACTATGACTATTGTCTTCTGAATCATTACTTGGACTAGGAAGGTCTTTGATAATAAGTTTGTCTTGGCTTTTGTCTTGAAATTTTTTTTTCTGAAGCTTGTTTGATTATTTTTTCTAATTTTTCATTTGTTTTCTTTTTTTAATGCTTTATTTTTTCTTAATGAGTCTTTCTGGAAATATTTAGGTAATCTTCCTCATGAGGAAGAAGACTCCTCTTCTTCACTTTTTGGCAAAGTGACAGCCTTTAACGGATTTGATAAGTCTTTACCGATCACCATTTGAACCGGACTAGCTATATCATGCTCCGATACAGTAGAGTTCTTAGCATTCAGCGGGGAATGCACACCTGTCTCATCCATTTTTAAAGGAGATGGAGAACTCATGTCTTTGGTACTGTTTGTTCTTGGAACATATTTACTCTGGAAAGTCTCGAGTTGTTTCATAAGTCTCATATTTTCTTGAATAAGGATTTCATTTTTTGTATTGAGTCTTTTGAAACCCTCAGTAATGGATGAACAATGGTCATAGAAGATTATTTTATCCGAGTCTTTTTAGATATTATATTGTGGTATTTGGTTTGGGCTTTGTCTGAGTGCTGGTGAAATATAATAATTAGGCCCAAGTATTCCTCTTGCATAGTCTAAAGCTTCGGTGAAATTATTAAAATAAGTAAATTTTTAACCCCATTTATAGAATCAACTACCTCTATCCAAGTTTGAAAAACACCTTGAGTCTTGCCATATATAAACTACATAGTATTTAAATTTATTATCTCAATTTTTATCTAAAAAATATTGACATAAAGCATTAGAAGCTGCTATAAAATACTTAGTGTCTTGTTTGTTGTATGACATCCATAAGTTATCCACTAAACATTGTTGAGCCTTGTCTATATTACAGTTTGGATTTACTCTAAATGATAAATTACACTTAGGGTATTAAATTAAATTGTACTTACCGAAATGGATTCTCTCCATTAAATTGTCTGTTGTATTTAATGGTCTGAAATTTTGTCTTCCTAATAAAGTCTGAACATAAGTATCTGGCTGGGCAATACCCTTGCCTCTGTCTACTGGCTTTTGGCCAGTTGGTCGCATGCTTGGTCTCTTACTGAAATATAAGTCAGTTTGTCTTTAATTGTAATCTACTTAATTTATCTGCTAGATCATTATCCTTTTCTTTAACATACTCAAAAACAATATTATTATATATAGATATTATATCCATTAAATTTAACCATCGTCTTTTACTGATAGCCTTACTATTTATTTTTTCGTGGAATTTAACGATTGCTTCACAGTCTGTTCTTACTAAGATTTCATTTTTATTTAAAATATATAATTTAAAACTATTAAGTCCATATATTACTGCTAATAATTCGGCATCTATACTACTCATATTACCTTCTTCTTTATATTGTCTACTTTGGTATGCACAAATTTTTTCTTCATGTTTTAAACTATATTTATTAGGTTGGGATTTTAAAATAGCTCCTCATCCTAATTTACTCCCATCGGTTTGAACTATTAAATAATCTGATTCTAAGGGTATTTTTAGGTTTGATATATTTTTAACTTTATCTTTAATTTGTTGTACTAATTTTATATCTTCTATGTTAAAGTGTTTTTGTCCTTTACTACCTGTCTTAGTATACAATGGTCCTGCTATTTTTCCTAAGTCTTGGATAAAGTTTCTAGCATAATTTATTAATCCTAAGAACTTTTGTATTTCTTTTGTATTATCTAATTTATCTGGCATTTCTAACACCTTTTTGACTATATGAGGTTGTAATTTTACCTTTCCTTCTCTTAAAGTTACTCCTAAGAAATTTATATGTGTCTTACACAGTTTCATTTTTTTTTTACATATTATTATTCCATATTTTACGAATAATCTAAAGACTGTTTGTAAATGTCCTAAGTGTTCTTGTATATCTTTGCTAAATACTAAAATATCATCTACGTATACTAGTACAAAATTCTTATATTCTCCGAACATCTCGTCCATCTTTCTTTGGAATATGGGCGGAGCTGTTTTTAACCCAAAAGGCATAGCTAGCCATTCAAAATGTCCTTCTGGACAAGTAAAAGTTGTCCATTCTATGCTTTCAGGATGCATTTTGACCTGTCAGTATCCTGACATACAATCAAATTTACTAAAAAACTTTTTACCTTGTATTCTATTTATTAACTCACTTTAATCGGGTAATTTATATGCATTTATTCTAGTATTATCATTTAATCTTTTATAATTTATTACCATGCGAGCTTTTTCTCGCACTTGTTCACTATGGTTTCTAAACATAAAAGCTGTTGATCTATGTCTAGATCTAGATCTTCTTATTACTTCTAGTTTTAGTAACTCCTTTATTTGTTTATTAAATTCTTCCGTATCTTCATTATTAGCTTATATTGCTGCTATTTTAATGGTATATTCTGAATTTATTATATCTAATTTACACATGATTTATTACTTCCCCAATGTATTAAGGATTTTTCCCTATTATTTCCATTTCGTCTAATATTGCTACTATACTTTCTAAGTCTTTAGAATTTTTTTATTTTTCCTATAGTATTTATTCCTTTTTGGAAATTGTAAAATTTTGTTTCTATATTTATTAGAGTATAATCTTTTTCTATGTCTTCTAAGTATATATTGTCTGAATAATTTTCTTCTTATTTTTCTTCATATAGGTTGTTTGAACAACTACTACCATTATTGTTACAATCGTTGCAACATGGAGTTGTATTTTTTATTTTATTATCTTTATTTAATTCCTTAGTTGGATTTTTTCTAGTTTGTACAGGAGTATATGTTTTATTTCTAAACATTATTATCCCATCTCTGAAAATAAACAACTTTCGTTATTTTGTATAAGGAATTGTAAACCTAAGACTAAGTTAGTTTTAATATTAAGATCTCTTACCAATATCTTATACATATTATATGTAGGCATATAGAATTCACTACATGTATTTATAAAGCTTATTTGCGCTTTGTCTATATATTAGTCGTAGAGATTATAAGTCTCATCCATTTGTATTGCTTATATAGGTTCTTTAAATGTTTTTAGAGTTGGTAGAAGATTGTGTGGTAGTATCTTTTTATTAAGAAGACAGTTAGTACAACATGTGTCTACTAATGCTAATGTTTCTATTTCTACATCTTTTATTTCTTACTAATAATTTTATTGTTCCAAACCTTTTATCTTCATTACATATAAAGCTAGTATTTTCTTCTTCTATGTTCATTAATTCACTTTTCATTTGATCTAGATGTATTGTACCTTGTGACTGTGTATTATTCATGTCTATTTTGTTGTTTTGCTTTTTCTAACTTAATTATTCTTTGTTCTAAGTCATTTACTCTTGTTCTTAGAGTTATTAATCTTAAATTTGTAGCCTGGTCTTTTATATTAGCTTGATCTTCATGCTTATCTACTTTATGTTTTAACTTGTTTTCTATACAACTAATACAGGCTTCCATATAACAATTCTTACATTTGGCTCTATTTATTTTACTAGGATACCATTTACATATATTACATTGGTTACTATCTATTCCTTTTAGTCTTTCGAACTCATGGATGCATTCTTGAGAAATATTCATCATAATATTTATTAATATGTTGTCTAGGTAATCTTCATTTCTTTCTATTCCTATTTCATTAATTAAATTATCATTTTCTAAATCAGATATGTCTGATTGAGTGTTTCTTTCTTCTGCTGTGTCTATGCTTACAACTGAGTATATACTTTCTGTGTCTGACATATATTCATCTACATTTAATAGGGTTTCTTGACAGTCTTCTATTAACCAAGAATTTCTAGTTTTCATATTATTTCTTTTAGGGCATGTATTTACTTAGTGTTCTATACTTCCGCAAGTATAGCATTCTAACTTATTTTTGTAATTTCTATCATTTCTATATTTTCTAACATGTCTATCTCTGTTTAAATAAGGTTTTCTAGCTGAATAATTTCTTAAGAAATATTTCTTATGTCTATAAGGTTTTCAGTTATATTCCATTCTTCTTTTATATTTTCTTATTTTGCTAGGTTGTTTGTCATAACTTTGGGTAGTATATGTAACACCCCTAAATATTAATAAGAACGTGTATATTGATTTACCTTTGTTAAACTATTTCAATTTGGTTTACTCTCATTTTGGGAAACTTTAAAGTTGTGAAAATTGCTAACTTGCTTAGCATAAATTGTTATCGTAAGTTAAGGGTTTGTATTGGGGTATCTAGAAAATATTCTATCCTAATTATAAGTAATTAAATGGTGTTGAGGCACATATATATAAAAAAATGTAAATATGCATTTTTGGGCAGCACTAATGGGATATATATAAAGCATGGCTGGCAGCACCTTGGCCAGCCAAGTGTCCCAAGTGATAAGCATAACTTGTGTGGCTATATATTGACATTTCTCTAGTGAATTTCGGTCCATTCAAAGCCACAAAAACTTTAGAACTTTAATTAACCCTTTCTTCATCAAAATCACAAGAAAAACCTTGGTCTTTTGGCGGAAATTCAAGAGACAAACTACCTTGTTGGTAAGTGCTGAAAATATGTTCCTGAACTAGGCAGTGGTTGGTAAATTGTGTATATCTTGTGATCTGAAAATCCATTTTGGGTGAATAAATATGTTTTGGAAAGCTGATTCATATATCTACAACTCTTATGTTTATTTGAAAGTCTGATTTAGCTGTTATGGATGTAAAAACTGGGACGCAACACAGGACAAGTTCTGTCCAGATTTCTCAGTTGTTGTAGCTGAGTAGGTTGTGTTACGTTTAGAATATCTCAATATCTAGAACTCCGTTTTGGGTGCATAAATATGATTTGGAAAGCTAGTTCATATATCTATAACTCTTATGTTTATGTAAAAGTCTAATTTAGCTGTTATAGATGTGAAAAATGGGACGCAACACAGGACAAGTGTTGTCCAGATTTCGGGTTAAGAATTCCGGTAGGAACCACTGTTAGTGTATTGATGATATCTTTTTGTACAAAATGTATTTTTCAGTGATTCTTGTTGCTTGGGAATCTTAATATATGTATCTACAACTTTAATGAAGGTTACAAAATCTATTTTTGTTGGTTTCCTGTTCAAATTTAAGTTGCAACATGGGGTACTAAACTGTCCAGAATCACTGTTTTGAGAACATAATTGTGTCTGTGTGGTAATCCTGTTTTATTTCGATGTTATTGAGATATTAGGAATTAAAGAAGTTATTTAATTGCATTTTTAAGGTTGTATAGACTTGTAAACAAGTTGAGGAACTTGATACGTTCGTTGGCCTCCGGTTTGCTTGCAAAGTTTGTTGGACTATTGCTACACTAAAGTATTGAGGTTTGTGTATAAACTTGTACTTGAACTCTTGTGATGGCTAGTATAAATGAAATTTGATCTTGATACCTCAGCTACCTCTTGTTACTTTGCATTGTCATGTTGGTATGATGCTTGTGTAACTCGCCCACTTGTACGGATTATTTGATCACTTGGCACTCTTGTTGGGACTATGTCCTTCTTGTGGCTGCGGCTTTGTCACTCTTGGCAGGCCTCTTGATTCAGATCATTTGCCATCTTGACTCTGGATTTGTAGTTCGTCTTAGGAATGGAAGTTATCCATTTTAAGTACGAACTAGAAAGCCATTTTTAATATGGTTCTTGGTCTTCTTGATACAGGGCTTCGGTCCTTCTTGATACAGGGCTTCAGTCCTTCTTGATACAGGGCAGCGACCCTTCTTGATACTTGCTTGTGCCGAGTGTGACGACATGAAGTATATATTGGGCGAGCCTTGCTATTGAAATTCTTGAAAAAAGGTGCTATGAGCTTCTTGACATTTGTATCTTTGAATATCGAATTTGATACTTGTTATCTATTGTTACTTGATTTATTTATTATATTTCAAGTATGATGCTCATTGACTTGGAAAAGGTGGCTTGATGAATATTGAGGATTTCGACCCTATAGTTTTTACACCACTAAGCTTTATGCTTAGCGATAGTTGTTTCTATCATAGGGGCTGATCGAGAGGAGTGATGAAGATGGCCATGGGCGATGGAAATTTTGAGAACTTTAAAGAAGATCACATTTGCATATAGGCATATATATTTTGTATAAATCTTGGTACTTATATATGATATATGCTATGTATATTTGCAGTAGATTTTGAAGGCTAACCGTATCATGTGCATGGATTGTAATCTAATTATGGCTACGTGTTTGGTTTATTTGGGGTGTGTAAGCCCAAGTTTTGTAATATGTTACATGTCCTACTTGTTTATAACGATTGTATAAAGCATGAACCCAATTAGTTGGGTACTCGAAAGTGGATAATATTTATTATCATTACTTACTTGCATGAGAAAAAATAAAAAAAAAAGAAAATGAGGAAAAAAAATAAATAAAATAAAATACATAAATGATATATATATATATCATGAAATTTATGTGCATACGGTAATTGGAAAAGGGGTCGCTACAAGTTTGGTATCAGAGCCTAGGTTTGTGGTTCTAGGACTTTAGCTGTAAAGTACTTGTATACTTGTTCGTTTCGGAGACAAAAGTTATGTGGATTATTTGTTCACTTGCATGGTTCACAATATTTTATCACATGTAAAGTGCACATGCATCATATACATGTCCATAATGCAATGTGATCTTCCCTTTTGAAGGATAATTATGGCCTCTTCTGTTGACTGACCTATGGAAGCTACTCGTGAAGGTTCTGGTGCCTCGGTTTCCCAACCTAATGCACTTGAAGAGGTTGGAGAACCATTGTCAGATCATTATATTCCCCACACTAGTGGGTCTGAAGTGGGAAACCAACAGGGTGCCAGAGATGGTTCACGTCCTCACTTGAGTCGGGGTATTCATACTATAAATCCTCTTTTTCAACAAATGGTTGTATTCTTCCACCACATGGCGGAAGCGATCCATGATCCTAATGTGCTTAACTTTGAGAAAATGAGGAAAATGGGTGGAGTGGAATTTGAAGGCACCGTTGATCCCACGGATGCTGAACAATGGCTGGAGCGTATGGAAAGGGTATTCGAGCAGTTAGAGTGTTCAGATGCTGCTAAATTCAAATATGTTATTTCCCTCCTACAAAAGGATGCTTATGATTGGTGGGTAAGTGTTCCGAATGCCAAGGTAAAACCTCCTGTTCTTACTTGGGATGATTTTCTTAGGGAATTTCGCATGAAGTATGTCCCACCTGCTTATTGTGATGCAAAGAGAAAAGAGTTTTTGAATTTAAGACAACGAGGCATGTCTATTGCTGAGTATCAACAGAAGTTTCTACGGCTCTCTCGTTATGCTGGAGGTATTATTACAGAAGAAAAAGACAAGTGTCAAAAATTTGAAGATGGTTTAAATGATTCCATTAGGAAGAATGTGGCGATCTTGCAACATGAGAACTTTTGTAAGTTGGTGTTTGCTGCTTTTACTTGGGAACGACTTGATAAAGAAGAAGCTAGTAGAAATGAAAACAAATTTCGAAAGCCGAGATCAGATTTTGGAGGTCCATCCAAAAGGGAAAAGTTTGATGATTCTAAGGCTGGTAGTGTTAACAAGCCACCTCATCAAAAGCAAAGCAGATCAGAATTTTCTACAGCTAGCACTCCAAATTATGGCCAAGGTAGGTCTCGGGTCCCCACTTGTCCACAATGTGGAAAAAATCATTATGGTGCTTGCAGGAGAGCTTCGGGTGCATGTTTCAATTGTGGAAGCTTTGATCATAAAGTGAAGGATTGTACTAATCCTAATAATGTTCATTCCTTGAGAACTGAAGGCTCAGTTCATAAGCCTTCTATTAATCCTACTCGAACTAATGAAGTTTCAAGACCTAAAAATACACAAGCAACAGGTGCAAGTGGAGCGAATAAAGCTAGTGGACCACGGGCTACTGCATGCAGTTATGATATGAGGCAGAGGGAGGATCAAGATGGACAAGACGTGGTTGTCGGTAAATTTCACTTATTTGGCTTATGTGTGTTTACATTGTTTGATCTCGGTTCTACACATTCCTATCTTTGTTCATCACTTGCTCTTCCTGAAAATGTGAAATCTGTGAGACTTGATTTTGATGTGTTGGTTGAAAGTCCTTTGGGTTATCAGGTTGTGTGTAATCGAGTGTATCAAGATTGTCCCTTCATGATTCAAAATCTAGTCTTCCCTGCTGATTTGATTGAAATGCCCTTCAAGGATTTTGATGTTATTATCGGGATGAATTGGCTTTATAAATATCATGCAGTTGTAGATTGTAGGTCTAAGCAGGTGACTTTTAAAGATCCTACATTTTCACACATCATTGTACAAGGTGAAAGATCATTGACAGCTAGTATTATCTCGACGGCCTTGGCAAGAAAATTGATGCGTCAAGGTTGTGAGGCATACCTTGCTCACATAGTTGACTCACGAGTAGAGAGTCCTGGTATCAAGGACATCCCTGCTGTGCGTGATTTTCCAGAAGTCTTTTCAGAAAATCTTTCGGGATTGCCCCCGGAAAGAGAGGTTGAATTTCCTATCGAGCTTATTCCTGGATCTGCCCCTATTTCTATTACTCCTTATAGAATGGCTTCGGTAGAATTAAGAGAATTGAAATCTCAATTACAAGAACTTCTTGAGAAGGGTTTTATTCGACCTAGTGTTTCTCCTTGGGGAGCCCCGGTGTTATTTGTAAAGAAGAAAGATGGCACTCTCAGGCTTTGTATTGACTACAGACAATTGAATAGAATCACAATTAAAAATAAATATCCACTACCAAGGATCGATGATTTATTTGACCAACTGAAGGGAAGGAGTATGTAGTATATAGCGATGCTTCTCACAATGGTCTCGGATGTGTTTTGATGCAAGACGGGAAGGTTATTTCTTATGCTTCTCGGAAATTAAAACCGCATGAATTGAATTATCCTACTCATGATCTTGAGCTTGCTGCAGTAGTGTTTGCTTTAAAAATATGGCGGCATTATTTGTATGGAGAGAAATGTCATATATTCACTGATCACAAGAGCTTAAAGTACTTGAGTACTCAGAAGGAGCTGAACCTCCAACAGCGTAGATGGCTTGAACTTATTAAGGATTATGACTGCACAATTGATTATCATCCAGGTAAAGCTAATGTGGTTGTAGATGCCTTAAGTAGAAAATCCTTTGCAAGTATTTCTCTGAGGCCTTTGCCCTTGCTTCTTGAGTTGAGAGCCATGAATGTTGGTTTGACATTTGATTCAAAGGGTTCAGTTGTCGCTAATTTGCAAGTAAAGCCAATATTAGTTGAACAGGTGAAAAAAGCACAAAAATTGGATGAGAAACTTGCCAAAGTGACCCAAGAAGTTCAAAACGGGGAAAAACTTGATTTTACACTATCAAAGGATGGTGTCTTATTTTATCAAGATAGACTTTGTGTCCCAAATGATGACAATTTGAAGAAAGAGATACTAAATGAAGCACATACCTCATCATATGCAATGCATCCTGGGGGTACAAAGATGTACCAAACCATCAAAGCAAATTATTGGTGGAACGGTATGAAGAAAGACATTGCGGAGTTCGTTTCTAAATGTTTGGTTTGTCAACAAATAAAGGCAGAACATCAGGTTCCAGTTGGGTTGCTACAGCCCTTGCCGATACCGGAATGGAAATGGGAGAGAATAACTATGGACTTTATTTCTGGACTTCCTCGCACCCAAAGAAATCATGATGCAATATGGGTGATTGTGGATAGGCTGACCAAGAGTGCACACTTATTAGCAATCAGGATGGATTACTCCCTTGAGCGGTTAGCCGAATTGTACATTAATGAGATTGTAAGACTACATGGGATCCCTATGTCTATTGTATCTGATCGAGACCCACGATTTACATCTAGATTTTGGGGAAGCTTGCAAGAAGCACTGGGTACTAAGCTGAAATTTAGCACTTCGTTCCATCCTCAGACAGACGGTCAGTCAGAAAGGGTGATACAAGTTTTGGAGGACATGCTTCGAGCTTGCATTATAGAGTTCGAGGGTAGTTGGGACAAATATGTGGCTTTGGTAGAATTTGCTTATAATAATAGTTACCAATCGAGTATTGGAATGCCTCCCTATGAAGCTTTGTACGGAAGAAAGTGTCGGACCCCTCTTTGTTGGAGTGAAGTTGGTGACAGGAAACTTATTGGTCCTGAGTTGGTGCAACAAACGGAAGACAAGGTAAAAATTATCAAGGATCGTCTAAAGATTGCTTTGGATAGACAAAAGTCGTATGCTGATCTTAAAAGACGTGACATTGAATATCAAGTGGGAGATAAAGTATTTTTAAAGGTGTCTCCATGGAAAAAGATTATGAGATTTGGCAGAAAAGGAAAGTTTAGTCCTTGATTTATTGGACCATATGAGATACTTGAAAGGGTTGGACCGGTTGCATATAAATTGGCTTTGCCACCTGAGTTAGACAAGATACATAATGTCTTCCATGTTTCTATGCTTAGAAGATACTGTTCTGATCCATCTCATGTTCTTCCAGTAGAATCTATTGAGGTTAATCCTGACTTGACGTATGATGAAGAACCTATTTTGATTCAAGCTCGGGAAGTGAAGCAACTTAGAAATAAGAAAATCCCCTTAGTAAAGGTACTTTGGAGGGACCATTCGGGAAAAGAAGCTACCTGGGAGAGAGAAGAAGACATGAGGACCCAATATCCGCACTTGTTTCGGGACTAAGGTAAGGTAAATTTCGAGACGAAATTTCTTTAAGGGGGAGAGAGTTGTAACACCCCTAAATGTTAATAAGAACGTGTATATTGATTTACCTTTGTTAAACTATTTCAATTTGGTTTACTCTCATTTTGGGAAACTTTAAAGTTGTGAAAATTGCTAACTTGCTTAGCATAAATTGTTATCGTAAGTTAAGGGTTTGTATTGGGGTATCTAGAAAATATTCTATCCTAATTATAAGTAATTAAATGGTGTTGAGGCACATATATATAAAAAAATGTCAATATACATTTTTGGGCAGCACTAATGGGATATATATAAAGCACGGCTGGCAGCACCTTGGCCAGCCAAGTGTCCCAAGTGATAAGCATAACTTGTGTGGCTATATATTGACATTTCTCTAGTGAATTTCGGTCCATTCAAAGCCACAAAAACTTTAGAACTTTAATTAACCCTTTCTTCATCAAAATCACAAGAAAAACCTTGGTCTTTTGGCGGAAATTCAAGAGACAAACTACCTTATTGGTAAGTGCTGAAAATATGTTCCTGAACTAGGCAGTGGTTGGTAAATTGTGTATATCTTGTGATCTGAAAATCCGTTTTGGGTGAATAAATATGTTTTGGAAAGCTGATTCATATATCTACAACTCTTATGTTTATTTGAAAGTCTGATTTAGCTGTTATGGATGTAAAAACTGGGACGCAACACAGGACAAGTTCTGTCCAGATTTCGGGTTTAGAATTCCGGTAGGAACCACTGTTAGTGTATTGATGATATCTTTTTGTACAAAATGTATTTTTCAGTGATTCTTGTTGCGTGGGAATCTTAATATATTTATCTACAACTTTAATGAAGGTTACAAAATCTATTTTTGTTGGTTTCCTGTTCAAATTTAAGTTGCAACATGGGGTACTAAACTGTCCAGAATCACTGTTTTGAGAACAGAATTGTGTCTGTGTGGTAATCCTGTTTTATTTCGATATTATTGAGATATTAGGAATTAAAGAAGTTATTTAATTGCATTTTTAAGGTTGTATAGACTTGTGACAAGTTGAGGAACTTGATACGTTGGTTGGCCTCCGGTTTGCTTGCAAAGTTTGTTGGACTATTGCTACACTAAAGTATTGAGGTTTGTGTATAAACTTGTACTTGAACTCTTGTGATGGCTGGTATAAATGAAATTTGATCTTGATACCTCAGCTACCTCTTGTTACTTTGCATTGTCATGTTGGTATGATGCTTGTGTAACTCGCCCACTTGTACGGATTGTTTGATCACTTGGCACTCTTGTTGGGACTATGTCCTTCTTGTGGCTGCGGCTTTGTCACTCTTGGCAGGCCTCTTGATTCAGATCATTTGCCATCTTGACTCTGGATTTGTAGTTCGTCTTAGGAATGGAAGTTATCCATTTTAAGTACGAACTAGAAAGCCATTTTTAATATGGTTCTTGGTCTTCTTGATACAGGGCTTCGGTCCTTCTTGATACAGGGCTTCGGTCCTTCTTGATACAGGGCAGCGACCCTTCTTGATACTTGCTTGTGCCGAGTGTGACGACATGAAGTATATATTGGGCGAGCCTTGCTATTGAAATTCTTGGAAAAGGGTGCTATGAGCTTCTTGACATTTGTATCTTTGAATATTGAATTTGATACTTGTTATCTATTGTTACTTGATTTATTTATTATATTTCAAGTATGATGCTCATTGACTTGGAAAAGGTGGCTTGATGAATATTGAGGATTTCGACCCTATAGTTTTTACACCACTAAGCTTTATGCTTAGCGATAGTTGTTTCTATCGTAGGGGCTGATCGAGAGGAGTGATGAAGATGGCCATGGGCGATGGAAATTTTGAGAACTTTAAAGAAGATCACATTTGCATATAGGCATATATATTTTGTATAAATCTTGGTACTTATATATGATATATGCTATGTATGTTTGCAGTAGATTTTGAAGGCTAATCGTATCATGTGCATGGATTGTAATCTAATTATGGCTACGTGTTTGGTTTATTTGGGGTGTGTAAGCCCAAGTTTTGTAATATGTTACATGTCCTACTTGTTTATAACGATTGTATAAAGCATGAACCCAATTAGTTGGGTACTCGAAAGTGGATAATATTTATTATCATTACTTACTTGCATGAGAAAAAAAAAAAGAAAATGAGGAAAAAAAATAAATAAAATAAAATACATAAATGATATATATATATATATCATGAAATTTATGTGCATACGGTAATTGGAAAAGGGGTCGCTACAGTATATATCATTGCTTTGCAAAAGTTCATTTCACTTTGTTTTAATTATTTTTGTATTTGTATATTAGTGCATTTTTCTGTTAGTATTTCCATTAGATGGTTTATTTTTTGTCTTATTGGCCCTAAGAAAGTGGGATTTTGAATTACTCCTTTTCTTTTATACCATCTTTCTTTTATTTTTCTTCCTAAGGCTCCTGGTAATTTATTGAATAATTTTTTACCTAACTCTTCATTAAATGTATTTCTGCTTATAGTATAGTAGTAAAAATAATCTTTAAGAAAATTCTTAATATGCATCCAATTTGATATGCTTAATTGTTCTAATTTTATTACAGCATTTCTTTGCAATGCTACTAAGCCACTGTTTAGGTCTTCTCCTATTAATAACACATGTATTTTATTAGTAAAATTGTATGGGTTTGATCCTAATTCTATTAATCCTTGAAATTCTTGTGGATCGGTTTGTTTGTAAGATTCCCATACTGCTTTATAGGATTCTCCTAAAAAAAATTCTAATTATCTATGCATAGTCTCAGCATCTGTTTCTTGATAGTTTTTAATGAAATCTGCTACCACTATTCCTTTCCATAAGTCTATTACTGTATTCCACATTTGTGGATCATGTGCAGCTATATTTAATATTTTTCCTTTATTTCCTCCTTATTGTAATCTAATAGGTTCTTCTATAGGCATTCTTTTTTCTATTGGTTTGATATTATCTTTTATTTCTTGATCAGGTCTTATCCATGGTCTTTTAGGTAAGTTACCGGTACTGTAATTAACACTTGGGGCTGCAGTCGTTCTTTGGAAAGGACTGGCACTATGAGAACTAGTTGCTTCCTCCATAAGTTCTGTATAACTAGTTATTGATAAATTATCTTCTTTTTCTTCTATATTATTTTCCTGTTCGTCTATTCCATATGCTAAATTATCATCTCTTTCTTGGCATATTCTAAAATGTTCTATTGTTTCCATTATATTCATTTTTCCTTTTTTACATCCTCTACACTTAAAAACTGTCATATTATTCTCTTGATATTGTCTTTTTGCTTATTCTATGGTTTTTTCTACCTCATACCCTTCTTGTATTAGTTCTATATTCATGAATTGTTCCTGTTCTGTTTCTATGGTACTTTCTGTTACATTATTGTCTAAATCTCTTTGACTAGTGTAATTATAGTCTGTAAACCTGATTGATGTTTCTCCTCTAGAGCTAGTATACATTAAATGTTGCTCGGGAGTAAAAATCTTTGGCTTGCTTAATTTATCTAAATTTTATTCTAATCCTGCATATTCTTCTGGATTTATTTTTATTGGTTTTATTAATTTTATATCTTTATTTCCCATTATTTATACCACATCGTTTACTTGAAGTTTAAATTTTGTATTACTACTTAATGTCATTTTTCCTATGAAACCTACACACATTAATAAATTATTTCCTATATTCATTTCTTTGTATCCTTTAGTCTGGATTCCTATTTTATTATGTTTTCCAAATTTGTTTATATTGATTAAAAAATCTGGGCTAAGATAGAATATTCCTCTATTATTTTTCATGTCTACTTCAATTAATCCTATTATAGATTTCTTTAAATCTGACCATCTATCATCATATAGTACAATTAATACTTTAGCTCCTAAATTTTTTCTAGTTAGTCCTTTTATTCCTATGACTATTAGACCCATATGCATTAACATTAGATTGGTATTTTTTATCGTCTTTGTGAAAGCTTGGTTTACTAAGTCTAAAATTGCAAAGTTTTCTCCTATTGTTGATATTTGTTTTTCTCTATAGCGTCTATATAATTGATTATTCTTAGATAAATATTTTACATTATATAAAGTTTTTGGATTTAATAGTTTTAGTTGATTTTGTTCAAAAATCTGTAAATCTCTATCTATGTCTATTATTTCATTTAATTCTTGATTTTCTTCTATAGTTGATGGTCTCCTAGATAATATTCGTGAAATCAAGTTGTTTCCTATTCTATTTTCTGAGAAACTTGGTATACTTTCTTGGGTTGGTCGTTTAATTTATCACATTTATAAGAAACAATAACAAACTTTTTCTGGAAAAAGAATTGATTCAATTTTCTTTTATCGGAATAAATGGACCTTCACCAAAATATTTGAAACATTAAAAAAAGAGGAAAAAAATGAAGAATAATTGGAGAGGGTGAGAGGAACTTGGAGGAGTGGGGTGGCATGAGAGGTAACAGGTAAGTAGAGAGATGGTGGAATGATGTTGGATAGAAATCGTTAGAGGCAACATCTTGGGAAGGGGACGTGCTTTGTTAGTTAATTTTATTTGGTTTCTTTATTAATTATGTCAAGGGTCAATAAATTAAAAAGTGCACTTTTTCGGGGAAAAGAAAAAGGGAAATGTTATTTGGGTATTTTCACGCGCCGGAAAGTGAAGAACGCGTTTTTTGCCACATCAATATTTTGTGCTTAATAGATACGCATTTTTGAATTTTTAGGTGTTCAATAGGTACTAACCCTAGTTGAGGTGTCTAAGTGAATTATCTAGACAATTTAAAGCACAGAATGGAACCCTTTATCCCATTCTCCACCACTTATTTGAATTTTTTTTAAAAAAATCAGTTTTTAATATAAGAGTTTGAAAATTTGGAAAAAGAAAAAATGTAATCATTATTTCAAATTTTATAAATCAAGAATTTTCTTATCAAAATTAACAAAATCAATTTTTATTATCTCTTTACCAACACAAAATTTAACATTTTTGATATGCAGGAAGAAGAAGAAATTGATGACAGAGAAATAGCGGCAGGTGAAGAAGTTCACGGCATCGGATCATTCTATTTTTCTTACGACTTTGCATGATCATCTCAACTTTTATGCGTGAGGATGCATTGAAATTATTACTGAAGTGGAAAGTTTGACTAGAGGACGACATAAGAATCTACTGAGTTTACATGGTTATTATGTTGAAGGTTACGAACATCTGATTGTATATATATGACCATATTAAAGACTCTTTTGGTGGGGTATATTCATACGGGAGGTGTGGATGAAGATGAAATTATGAAGAATACTTACATTTACCCGGTTGCAAGACAAGTTCAAGGTGTCTTGATTTCATCTTCTGAAAACTCTAAAATAACTAAGTTTTGAACATTATATTCAGTAGCATATTATCTTGGAAAATTTTTTACGGTCGTAAGTGATAGTAACATTTGCTAATTTTTTAAGAGATTTAATCCAAGGGAGAAATTAGTTCTATTTTCATGCCAAAAGCAGCAAAAGATATTTCATTGTCGTTTAGATTTATTTGCAGATTTTCACCTTTTTTTTTTATTATGCTAATTTTCATAAACATCTCACTATTATATTGGTTTATTTTGATAGGAGAAATACAAGAAGTTGTGAAAAAGTTGAAGTGGCCTAGATGCAGTGCTAGTCTCTTTCCTTATATTATTTCATGATAAATTAAGGAGTACTACACGCTTAGATTTTTTTAATCGATATATTATTTGCGATATTCATTACCTACATATGTGACAGTATTTGACACTACTACTACTACTGTAATTCTTTGATCTGGGTGGATATAATCCCTTTCTTTCAATGGGCTCATTCCCCATTCTTCCGGAGAAATAATTTTCTTTATAATAAACTTTGAAAAGTTATAAACTTTCTTGGTATTAGCAGGGTAAAAATGTTGGAATTTTGCTGACCGCTGAGAGTATCATCTCATAATGCATTCTATATTTGTATGCCGTTGTAGTATAACAAACTGTATCCAAATATCTATTCATTAACTGCCATGGATCATTTTTTTCATTTTAAATCATTGTTTATTAAAAGAAGTATGACTTCTTTTTTGTTATTCATATCATAAACTTCTGTGTTTTCTTCATCCACCAATATACTGAAATAAGTAGGAGGATTATTATCCTTACTTTGCTTGGATTTCATAAAATCCATAAACTCTTTGTACATGGGATGGTTTGTATTCAAACCTTCTGTATCTCTTGATGAACTAGAAACATCAATTAATTTTTTATTTCCTACTTGAGCGAGGATATGACCTCCTCTTCCTCTATTTCCTCGTCCTCCTCTACCCCTAGTAGGGGGCCACGAAGGTCTCATGCCTGAAAACAAAGACAATTTATGATTAGTCTAATTATTCTCTAGTAAGAAAATCTGGAAGACTATTATCTTCTCCTTTTTTATAAATTATCTCAAAATCAGATGGTGCTAATAATGCTTGCCATCTAACAAACATTTGTTTAGAAACATCATGTTTACAATCTTTATTAAACATAAACTTAGCAGCCTGACAATCAGTTTTAATTATAAATTTTTGGTTATAAAGATTACCTTGGAATTTTAACACACTTTTTACTATAGCTAATATTTCTTTAGCTACTGTGGCATAATTTTTCTGAGATGGATTCCATTTCCCAGAGTAAAATTGAACAATATAATGACGTTTATTATCAAGACAATACTGAGTAAGAACACCTCCAAATCCTATATCTGAGGCATCTATTTCAACTGTATTTTCCCAATTTGGGTTAGCCAAAGTGAGGCATGGAAGGGTTTTAACCTTAGTTTTTATCCTTTTAACAGCTTCAGTATGATCAGCTGACCAAGCTTTTGGGTTTTTCTTAAGCCTATCATATAAGATAGTCGTATCCAAAGCTAAGTCCTTAATAAAAGGTGCTACATAGTTAAGGCTACCAAAAAATCTCTGCAATTGAGTTTTATTAGTAATTTCATCAAGAAATTTAGAAGCAAATTTAATACTCCTATTAATAGGACTAATATTACCTTTCTCAACATTATGGCCTAGAAACCTTACTTTAGTTTGAAATAAGACCCTCTTGGGAGCAGATATAACTAAACTATTTTGAATAATAATTTTCTTGAATAAATCAAGATGTTTAAAATGAGTTTCTATATTTTTTGAAAACACAAGAATATCATCTATATAAACAATGATAAAATTACTATAAGGTATAAAAATATCATTCATAATTTTTTGAAATTCATATGGAGCGTTCTTTAATCCAAAAGGCATAATGTTCCATTCAAATTGACCCATAGGGACATTAAAAGCAGTTTTAAACCTGTCAGACTCATTTATCTAAATCTGCCAATAGCTTGATTTCAAATCAAATTTAGAAAATATAATTGCATCATAAACTCTATCTAATAAATCCTTTTTGTTAGGGATGGGGTACCTAATCCATCTTAATGCTTTATTTAAGGGTTTATAATTTATAACCAACCTGGGTGCACCTCTTTCTTGTTCAGCATATTTATTAACATAAAAAGCTGTACAAGACCAAGGAGATTTCGAATGCCTTATAAGGCCTTTCTGCAGTAAAGATTCAATCTCTTTTTTACATAATTCCAAATATTCAGAATTAATCTGTCATGGTCTAGCCTTAGTTGGAATATTATCCTCATTAAAATCATCTTCAAATAGAAGACTAACAACATGCTTTTTCCTGTTTCAAAAAGCATTAGGATGATCCCCACAAATATCAATAGAAAATTGATTTTTTAAAATGGCAATTTTATCCTGTAATTTAGGATTCTGCAAAATAGTATCAATTTCAATGCTATTTATTTCTCCTCTAATAAAATTCATTTGATTATTTTTTAAAATCATTTTTGAGGTTAACTCATTTAACATCCTTGTAAAAGATTTAGTAATAAATTCTAATTTAAAAGATTTATTATTCCAAGTACCTATTATTTTTTCATTATCCCAATAAGTAAGGGGAAAAATATCATTTATAAAAGGTACTCCTAAAATAATTTGGTTAGTAATATCTTTAACTAAACAAAGCTTTGAGGAACACATTTCTTTCCTTTACAAATAAAAGTCTTAGGTAATTTAACTTCAATATTTATCTTACTGCCATTTGCAAATCTTAAACTATGAGTAGTTTTATGAAAATATCTTGAAGGAATAAGTCCTTGACTACAATTTAAATCTGTTGCACTATCTATTAAAGCAATAAATTCTTTTTTATAGCTATAATCAATTAAAAGATTAATTTTTGTATAAAACTTTTGCAAAGTAAAAGCCATTAGATTTTGTAAAAAATCATCCTTGTTATTACCAAGATTCAAATTGGTAAGAAAGTCTAAATTATTAGTTTCTCCTTCATCTGAAGAAGATGCTGAGTTATTACACAAATCTCTAGGAATATTTATGCTACCAAGACGAGCTTCTATTATGACATTCTTTTCTTTAAGATGTCTAATATCATCTTTGATATTATTAATCTCTTCTTTTAAATCATTTATAGTAGTAGGAGAACTTATAAGTTCCTTCTTTCCATCAGAAGATTTTTAACTTCTGCCATAGTATATTCACCTTCTTTAGTAGGTACCTCTTTTTGATTTGATCCTTAGAGGTAGATTTCGTATTACTAATTTTATCAATAATTTGAGCTCTTATCTCAGGATCCTTAATAGTCTGTAATAGCTTTATAACGTTGTCATTATCAATGACATTAATACTTAATTCTTTAAACTGAGAATAGATCTTATATAAATCATCTTCTTCTCCATCCTTTTCACATTTCATCCCTTGTTGACAAGGTAAACATTCATCTTCTGAAGACATATAATCTTCTTGGTGAAGTGCCTTCAAATCTTCACTTGTTGAAGAAGATTCTTCATTGCTACTATATTCTGAATCCGATTTTCCTGAATTAGAATTAAGCATAATCTTATATAAAGAATCTTTAATATTATCATCAATATCAAGGTTTCTAATTTTTTCCCTGACTCCGCAATCTTTTGCATAGTGACCATATCTTCCACATTTGTGGCAAGTATCTGACTTATCATATCTACGTTTAGATTTATAAAATCTATGATCACTTTTTCTTTCATCTTTTCTTCTTTCTTTTCTTTCTATTCTTTTTCTCTTTCATTCTTTATAATCTTTATTGGAAGATCTATTTTTTGAAGAATGCTTCTCTTTCTGCTTTTCTTTCCTACTTTTAGAAGCAGGGTTGGGAATATCAAGAGCAAATTGCTCACATAATTCTCCCAACTATTGTCTTTCATTAAGACGATGCCTTTTGATTTGTTGATTCAGCTTAATTTCATTATATAAAGCTAAACCTTCCTGCACGCAAACACTTATCAATTTTTCATATGTATAATTCTCATAATTTATACTAGGACTAATCACCTCTTAGAACCTTCCTTACTCTTTCAGCAAAGAGGGATGGTAATCCATCAATAAATTTAGATTTCCAATGAGTGATATTACACTCTGGCAATTCCATAAAACTGCAAAGAAAAACATCTTTATATAATCTATAAGATGTAAGGGTTTTACACCTTAAATTCTATAGTAAGGTTCAGATGGTTTCACTATTATCTGACCATCTCCCTGAAAAGTGTTCTATAACGTTCAAAATCAATGTATAAACTGAATTCTGAACCTCTCCTTCACCTTCTTGTTTGACAGCCTGAAGGATTTTATCTTTTTGTTCCTGGTTCAGATAATCGTCCTACCAGCCTTTTAACTGGCCTGTAAACCCTACAGTTATCATTTGTACAATAGTCTTATCACTATTTTTATTAGTCGTAAAGTGTTGTACATCAACATCCTGTGCATTGTTGTATAAATCTGTCTATCCGTATAACCATCTATGTTCCATTCATAGATTTCTTTTCCATTGTAACTACTTGTCACAACACATTCTTGTTCTTCTATTAGAATATCTTAAGGAGTTGGCCTGGGATAATAGAACATCTTTTGAACTGGCTTCCTTGCAAATTTTTCTGATATTTTATTAATTTGATCAGAAAAGTCCTTATTACCTGCACCACTACTTTCTCCTTCGGAAAGATTATTAATCTTTAGGGGTTTAAGGTTATTACCTTTGAAAGCTTTTCTAAGAAATTTTCTAAATCAGAAAAGTCTTTTAACTTAAAATCATCAATATTTGGGGGAGGTTGAATACTAGGTTGAGCAACCTTTTCCTTTCCTTTTTTGTCATTACTCATTTGAGATAGAAGTTTATCAACATTTTCATGTAAAGATACTATATGATCACCTAACATGCTCATATAAATATTTGTATAATTATGTTGTTTTATCATTAAATTAATATGTTGGGTGGTGACTAAAGCAGTATCATTTTCAAATAATTTTGAAAAAGCTTTAAAATGAACGATCTTATCATCTTTATTAATTTGGAAGGATTGTAATGACGGAAATACTGATTTTGTAATTTCTCCATTACTTAAGGTAAAATCCTTTTCTAGCATTGAGATATAGTTATAAACATGTTTACACATAAACCACGGAACAAAAGCAATTAATATATTTGTCCCTGATTCAATAAGAATTTTATAAAATTCTTCTTGAAATTGAACCGGTTCTTCTTTAGTAAAGTTTTTGAAAACCCATTTTCTAAAAGGTTTCCATTTGGATTTTTGAAATTCCTTTGCAATCTTCTCTCTTTCCTGGGAACCAGGACTAAAATCAATAGGTTTGTCAGTCATCATAAAATCAATATATGTATTTAATCCATTTGGGAAATTCATTTCAGATTCAGTTATGTCTAAATCTAAGCTGGGTCTAGCAATATTATCTTTATCAATTTTTATATTATCGCATCTATAATTCTCTCTAATTTGAGAAATAGAAGCTCTAGATGGTACCTGCACAATATAATCCAGGGGAGATATATATGAAGAATTAGATCTAGTAATTCTAGAAGACATGCTACCACTTTCAATTCTATTATTATAATCAGTGAATTTAATTTTAACAGTTCCATCATTCAACTGTTCAATTTCTGAAATTTCTTCATTAATATTATTTTTAGGAGGAGTAGCTCCCTCAATAACCCATTCTTATAGGAAATCAATTTCTTCCCATTTAATTTGTCTTTGAGTAACTACTCTGGATTTTTCAAAATTAGTTTCTATTAAAATAGTCTCATTTTTTAAATCAATAACTTTACATATAGGATTTAAGGTATGCAATAGTTTATAATAAATTCTATAATAGATACAAACAACTTCAGTGCCAAGCATATAATCATAACCATGAAGTTTAACATTTAGCATGAGAGAACTTAATGAATTCTCATCTTGCAACGAAATCTGCAAATTAGGATAAGCATTAAAATAAACTGGTCCATAAGCTAGACTAGTTTGAATTGTCCCGATTAGAGACTTCTTCCAATTATGATTTCTACCATCACGTAAAGCTGCTATAAAACTTTCAGTTAGTCCATGCAAAGTAAGGGGCTTAAACGCCACCTGAACCAAACCAATATGCATAAATATATAAATATCCCTATAAGGGGTCAAATCAGTTTCAGATATAAGTCTAAAAGTCTGATGGTCATTATCAATAGTAATAGTTTCTTCAGTGGTTTTAACCACTTGTTTTAAACCAAGTTTCTCAAAAGTTCCTATTTGATATATAATTTTGGGTGAAATTTTTGGAATACTCCACTTATTAAGTAAGTCCAATTGTTACGGTATGTCATATTCTTCTTTTCTATTGTTTTTAACAGTAGACTTCTTCTTTATGATATTCATAATTTGAACAAGTGTTGACCTATACCACCTATAATTCCATGGCTTTGATACCATAAGAAAACGGATCACATTGCTTACTGTAAGGGTCTTTTACAAATTTAAACAACTATAGCATGATAATAAGGAATCCATATCCGGGTCCGCCCTTAGGGTAATCCAACGGATCAAACTCATTCTTTGTTAACATGCCATAAATTATTCAAATTTGACCTTAATTTCAGCCATTTAAACCATCTTTTATAGTTACAATTCCACTAAATTATAATAATCCAGTATGATATAGTTCAATACAATAATTTAGCCTGTCATTAGGCTAAGTAACAACAGAAGAAATAAAGAGAGAAGTAAATTATAATACCTGTAAACGAACTCCAAAATCATGCAAACCAAATTGGAAACTTTTATTCAAACTCTATAAATATTTTACAAAAGAGAGTATTTTAGAGAGAGAGGGGGGAGGGGGGGGGGGTTTCTAAAACCTGCCTCTAAAACTAAAACATCTTCCCCTTTATATAGAGGGAATTACAACATAAAAAATAAAAGTCTTGGCCCACACTTTTTACAATGGCCAATTACAAAATGATAAGGCCAACACACCCCTATGGCCTTCACACTAACTTCACGTGGCCGACATCATTATTTATGGCCCTTATCTCATCTTTTTCAAAGATGCCTATCTTTATTAAAGTAGAATCCTTCTTTTATAAAAATAATTTGTTTGTTTCCCCTTTGCCATCATGGTGGGGTCTTGTCTTTAGACTTTTGCCTTACCCTTGCATGTGGATTTGTCGGAGGATTCCTCCACTTGTTCTTGAAATTTCCGAAAGTGAGCATCAATATCAATCTCTTCTATATTATCACTTTGTCCTTCTCCTGCAATGCACACTTCATCATCCTGATTAGTGTGGCTTGCAGATGCCATCGAGATATCATCTTCAATTTCCACGTCAAGATTTCTCATCAAATCTTTCTTGACCTCTTCCATGTATAATGCAATTGTTTCTGACTTGGAAATAATTCCCTTTTTCATCTGAAGTTTTCAAATAATTTGTTTAAAAGGACTATTAATTTCTTCTTGAGGTGTAGAAATCTTCTGGTTATGATAATTGTCAATAGTTTGATTTATTAAATATACAATTTCTTGACCATGTATCTTTCCTTCAGAATCTTTATTAATTAGTTTACTCCAGAACTTTGTATAAAAAGTTCTCATCAAACAAGGAAATCCTTTCGAAGTAGTATTAACTTCGACATTCCATTTCATAATCCATGGGATTGAGAATTCTATAAAAAAGTACATAATTGATAGTCCCTCAAAAAAGATATTATCTTGTTCCAAGCTAATCAACTTTGGGGATATATCTAGTCATTCCAAATATAATTGCTTATACTGGTCTGGTAATATTTTAATGGAAGGACCGGCAAACTTACAAACGAGAGAGAGAGAGAGAGAGAGAGAGAGAGAAGGATTACAAAAGAAGAGAGAGAGGGGATTTCTAAAACCTGTCTCTTTTATCTATTGATGTCCTTATTTATAGCAAAAGAAAAGGAATCTAACTATAGTAATGGGTCCTTATCAGTGAGCCCCTCTAACAGTATATCTACTGTGCATTAATAGTAAATCTACTATTGAAGATAGACTTTACAATTTATCTTTTATTTTATTTTACGGATGAAATCTTCCGCTCTTTCTAGTACATCCTTTGTATTAGGTTCACTTGTTGGTTGAGCCTCTGCCACATCATCACTTGCTTCACTTCGCATTAAAGGGTCGAACTTCTCATATTGTCCAATATTGACAAATAGATTTCTCCTTACTTCCTCGAGATATTTATTAATCATCACTTCTTTCTCACCATATTGAACAGATATTTTCCTAGCCATATGCCTGACAGAACTATCTTGTAATTTCTTTATTTGGGACAAGACAATATTCTTGAATTCTTTTTTCAATAAGGTCTAATAATTCTTGTCCATGTATTATTTTTGTCTTAGGATCTTTTTTTACTATTTTATCCCAAAAATTATTATAGTATGTTCTGTATAAACAGGGGATTTGTTCTTCTGTAAATCCCACTTTAGGAACCAATTTATGAATCTATGGAATCGAGAATTCAATAAAGAAATAGATCTGTTCAATTATTTCAATATAACAAATATGATCATCATGGTATAACTCATTCAGATCTGGGGAGACTTTAACCCATTCTTTGTATAACTTAAGAAATGGATTTGGTAAAATCTTTGTGGTTGGACAGTGGTATGACCACCAATTAAGAAACCAATTAGGAAGAGATTCTGCAAATATCTTTGCACAGACTTTTATAAACCAAGTATGTTTGTGTCGCTCGTTATTATAAATGAGGACTTTATCAAATGCATGTATATAATCCCAATATGTAAAATTCATAAAGACTTTATTTAAACTTATCTGTATTTCTTTCATCATGGATATACCCCAATATTCCACAGATATAATCTGTTTAATCATCATTTTAGAGAAGTTATAAACATTCTCACTGGAATTGTATCCAGAGAAGTATTGAAAATCAACACTACCCGTACTCACAAGTATCGTTACGTAATATGATCGAGTTTTGTATGACTCACCCGAAAAGTATAAACCATTAACTAAGTAACACTGGAATATCTTTCAGGGCTCTTCTTTTCTCTGAATATTAGAGTTTTCTAAAAGAAATATTTTTTCTTTCTTTGTTACCTTTTCATAGGTTTTGATATCATCTACCTCTTCTTTGGAAACCGAAGCAAAGGTATCACCTTGTTTTTGAGACAAATAAGCTTGTAGCTGTGCGTATAACGGGCTATCTTCTGGAATATCGTCCAGATGTATTGCCGAAGAAGAAGATGCTTTTTTTTTTGTTGGTCTTCAAATTGACCAAACGCACTCCTCCTCTTTGTATAATAGGGGAGCTTAATGTAGAGGATCCGTATGACGATCCTGATACTCCTAGGGATGATCTTCCCCGTCCTCTATAACCTTATTTTCCTCTAACCTTGGTCACACAAGGAGGATCCATTCTGCAAATAAAATATTTAGCTTTATTGGAATGCATAATATTCATTATAATAATATAACTCATCATCAAAATTGATGATTTCTTCAATAAAGTGGATTGCAAAGACATCCCTTAGCATGTCATCTATAATTTTCCATAAGATTTCTTCTTTCATGTCTCGATTAAGAGGAAGAATCTTTAAGATAGTAACCAAGGTTTTATCTGTAAAATATGGAGATAAGAAACTCATGTTTATAATAAATATTCTCTAGATAAGAAATCCGGAAGAGAGTTATCACTCCCCTTTTTATAATGAATGTCAAAATCAAAAGGAGCTAACTAGGCTTGCCACCTAGCAAACATTAATTTTGAAGCATCATGTTTAAAATCTTTATCAAACATGTATTTTATAGATTGTGCGTCCATTTTTATCAAGAACTTTTGATTATATAAATCATCCTGAAATTTGAATACACATTTAACAATGATTAACATTTCATGAGCAACCGTTGCATTATTTTTCGGAGAATCGCTCCATTTTCTTGAATGAAATCTAATCAAATATTCAGTTTTATCATGAGGATTAATTTGTTTTAGAATCCCTCCATAACCAATGTTAGATGCATCTGTCTCAACAATCTTCTGCCAAGCAGGGTTAGCAAGAGTAAAACAAGGCAAAGATTGAACTATTAGTTTAATGTTATTTACCAAATTGGTGTGACTATCAGTCCAAGGTAATTTATGATTCTTTTTTAGTCGTCTCACATAAGGGAGCCAAATCTCTAGAAAAATTTTTATAAAAAGGAGATATATAATTAAGTCTTCCCAAGAATCTTTGAAGTTGCGTTCGATCTGTAATAACATCTGGAAATTTAGAAGCAAAATCAATGGATCACTGAATAGGGGTAACTTTACCTTGACAAATAAGATGTCCTAAAATTCTTACCTCTATTTGAAATAGGTTCATTTTTTGTTTAGAAATTACCAAACCATTTTGTATAACTATTTTCTTGAAAATGTCTAAATGTTTAATATGCATTTCAAGAGTTTTTGAATAAACCAAAATATCATCAATGTAAACAATAATGAAATCCAAATATAAATTAAAAATATCATTCATTATTTTCTGAAATTCAGAAGGTGCGTTTTTCAAACCAAAAGGCATAACATTCCACTCATATTGGTCAAATAGCACATTAAAAGCGATTTTATAAAAATGCTCTTTAAATATCTGAATTTGCCAATATCCTGACTTTAAATCAAATTTAGAAAAGATATTAGCATCATATAAACGAGATAGTAAGTCTCTTTTATTTGGAATAGGATACTTGATCCAATTTAAATACTTATTCAATGGTTTATAATTTATTACAAATCTGGGGACACCTCTTTCTTTTTTAGCTGCATTGTTAACATAAAATGCAGTACATGACCAAGGAGATTTCGAAGGTTTTATTAAACCTTTGTGTAGTAAATTATCAATTTCTTTTTTTACAGAATTCTACCAATTCGACGTTCATCTGACAAGGACGAGATTTAGTAGGAATATTATCCTCGGAGAAATTATCTTCATATGGAAGAGTGGCACTATGCTTTTTACGATTCCAAAAGGCACTAGGATGATCGGCACAAATATCAACGGCCATTTGTTCGGAAATCAATTTAATTTTTTCCTGTTCTTTAGTAGATTTCAAAGTATCAAATATATTCATACTAAATAATTCTAATTGTAATGAATCTACATGCTTTTATTTCATATTAATTAAAGCATTAATATCAAGAGAAATAGGAGCAGTGACAAATGTATAATTTATACCCTGATTTTCATAAGTAGCAGAAATACCTTTAGCAGTTATGCCGTAAAAGGGTATATGGCATTTATAAATGGAGTTCCAAGTATAATTGGAGGGTATAACTAATTTTTTATAAAGAAAAAGAAATGCGGAATACAAATTTTATTTTGGCAAATACACATATTTGGCAATTTATACTTTATATCTAAAGCAAGTCCTGAGGCAGATTTAACCATGTGAGTTTTTTTTCAAAATACTTTGTAGGTACAAGACCTTCTTGAATACAACTAACATCAGCTCCACTATCAATCATAGCAACATTAGTTATATAAAAAAATATTATCTATTAAAATGGTGCACTTAACATACCATTTATGAGCAGTGACAATTTGCATCATTCCTAAAAACATACATTGTCTAGAATCAAGATTTATAGGTTTTGCAAGAGTATTTTCTTCACCAATATTTTTTCCTTTGCTATTAGCACTTTCTATCTGGGTAATACGGTGATCACAAATCATTTGATTTTACTTAATGGATTTAATCTCAGTTTTCAAATTTTTAATTTCAGTGTTCAGATCATCAAAAGAAGAATCTTTTGTAGAAACAATTTATATATTAAGTTTGTTATGAACTTCAAAAATAGAATAAGGAGCAGAATAATCGATTTCGAAATCATTCTTTTGTTTAACAGAATTTTTTGAAGAACTAGCAGTATTGTTAATAGCTAATTGAATAATCTTTTCTCAGAGATCATTATCAGTAACTTCTTTTAAAAGTTCTATTACATTATCATAAGTAATATTGTTAAGATTTAAATCTTCAAATTGAGATTGTAATTTATAAAATTCATCATTTTTGCAAGAACAAATATCACCTTGCCCAAATTTACAAGTATCACAATTATTATTATTGTCATGCTGAATTTTATCAGAAATATCAGGAGAATCAGTTTTATCCAAATCCGACTCAGACTCATAATCTGACTCTGAACCAGAAGTGTAAAGGAAACTATAGACCTGATCATAAATCTCCTCATCAAGTTCTAAGGTCTTTAGCTTTTCAAGCTTACAATTAGGTGTTATATGACCGAATTTTCCGCATTTATAACACTTAACTTTGCGAGCTCCCGCCTAGACCTATTTTTAGTAAATCTATTAGATTTACAAGAAGTTTTTCTCTCATCCCGTTCTTCTCTATACCTACGTCTATGTCTTCTATTCCTACAATGTTTATCGGGATTATTTCCTCCATGTTTGGTTTTCTGTTTGTCTGAAACCTCTGGTAAACCAAACTGGGTACAAAAGTCTCCTAGCTGAGATCTTTCTCTTTGCTTATCCATCTTAAGTTGTCTAGACAATTTTAACTCATTGCACAAATTATGCCTTCTTGAGTGCAGACTCCTATCAATCTACCATAAGTATAACTTCCATAAGGAATTTCACCATTCTCATTTCTGAGGACCTTTTCAACCCTTAAAGCGAATAACGGGGGAAGGCCATCTATAAACTTAGCTTTCCAATACTCATACTTGTTTTTAGGTAGCTCCATCACCCTACTCATATAAGTATCTTTATACCATCTAAACTCTCTTAAAGTTCTACAACGTAGACCATTTAACAGAGTACGAACAGTCTCAAATTTATTGGTAAATCTACCATGAAAATGTTCTAAAATAGTTAGAATTAAGGCATAAACTGCATCCTTTCTATTCGCAACAAGAGTCATACCAAGGTTATCAACACCTGGAGTACTAGAAACAACATTAATTACCACAACTTTTTGTTCAAGGGTCATATAATTATCCCACCAATCTCAAAGTTGGCCAGTAAAACCTGCAATTATCAGTTTACAAATATTTCTATCGAAGTTTTGAACATTTTTGCAAATAGTTGCATACATTAGCATTCTATGAACAAGAATGGTCACCTGTCTATCAGTCAGCCCATCGAGGTTCCATTCATAAATTTCAGAACAGCTATAAAACGTATTAGTCTAATTTCAATCTTGTTCCTCTATAAGCACATCTTGAGGAGTAGGTCGATTATAATAATAAGTTTGCATACTAGGTTTAGTCGCAAATTTACCACTATCGGAGTTTTGAACATTTTTGCAAATAGTTGCATACATTAGCATTCTATGAACAAGAATGGTCACTTTTCTATCAGTCAGCCCATCGAGGTTCCATTCATAAATTTCAGAACAGCTATAAAACGTATTAGTCTAATTTCAATCTTGTTCCTCTATAAGCACATCTTGAGGAGTAGGTCGATTATAATAATAAGTTTGCATACTAGGTTTAGTCGCAAATTTACCACTATTCTTTTTGGGATAACCCTGGAGTTTATTAAACTCTAAAGACACATGTTCTTTAAAATTAAAAGCATTTTCTACTTCATCAGCAAAATTTTCTGATAAATCTATAGGGCTTGCTTTAAATTCAGAAAACTTCTTAGCCAAAAGTTCTTCTAAATCATAATGTGATTTTAATTTAAAATCTGTAATATTCGGAGGTCTTTGCACCGAAGTAGTCATAGTAAAATCTTCGAGATTCATTTTAGAAGAAGAAGCTTTATCACAAGTTTTTAAATCATTTTTTATTTGAATTATTAAAATAGTTAATTCATCTAATTTTTAATCAAGAGAACCAATGTGTTGACCTAAAACCTTAACATAAAGTCCCAAATAATTATTTTGAGAAATCAAATTATTAATCTCGTTGATGCTGACTGCTACAACATCTTCTTTAGTAAATTTTTGGAAGGCAGTAAAAGTAATACTAGTATTATTAGGTAAAACGAAAGTTGACTGAGGTGGATACACAGCCTTAATAATATTACCTGTACCATCTTTATAAGATCATTCAAGAACGTTGATGAATAAAGGCAAATAAGTGGTTAAAAACCAAGGTACAAAATACATAATTTGATTATGTAATGCACAAGTTTCATAAAATTCTTGAGAAATATTATTCAAATCATCGGCACTATAAGTGTCAAAAAACCATGTTTTAAACTGATTCCATTTATATCTTAAAAATTCATTTTGAATATACTTTCTTGCCAGAAAACCTGGACTAAAATCTATTTGGTGTATATTCATCATTAAGAGTTATTAAGATCAAAATCCATTTCGGATTGTGAAGGAATATCCTTATCAGAAATGTCAGAAGCAATATCATTAGCATGCACAATATTTAATCTAGGATTAATTTTTATTTTATAAACCAATTAATTATCACTTTGATCTATAGATATAACAGATGGAATAGTATGCAAGGAAGCAGCACGGTTACGCGCCGGACCATATGTAGGATCAATAGGTGAAAAATGATGCATACCAGGCAACCTTCTAGTAGAGGAAAATGAATGTCTACTAAAGGAAATATCATTAAATTGCATACAAATCCTACCAACAGGATTTTGGGTGATATGAGAATACTCAGAATTAGTGACTACATCTGTCATCTAACTTGGAGGAATAACTGATTCTAAAGTCCAAGTGGTAGGAAAATTAATTTCTTCTCATTTTATAGGTCTTCTAGTAGTGACCTTAGATCTAACAAAATTGGTTTCTACCAAAATTGTTTCAGCAGATGTATCATATAACTTACATCTTGGGTTTAACGTAGAAAGTAATTTAAAATATATTCTATAAGACGAACAAATTAATTCAGATCCAGGTGTATAATTATAACCATGGGTTTTAACATTTAAAGTCAAAGCATCAAGAATATTAGCATCAGTCAAAGATAATTATAGATTTGGCTGAGTATTAAAATAAACTGGACCATAGGCCACCGTAGATTCGATTGAACCCATCAATGATTGTCTAAAATTTAAATTTCTAGCATCTCTTAAAGCAGCTAAAAATGTTTTAGGTAATCCTTTAAGAGTTAATGGCTTAAAAGCAATTTGTATCATACCAATATGCAAGAAATTATACTGCAATTTATATAAGTCAATATCTCATTTATTTAACAAATGAATAGTCTGTTCTGACAAATTTAACGCCAAAGATTGTTTAGTAGTTTTAATCAATTGTTTATTAGAGATTTTATCAAACCAACCATAGTCATAAATGGTTTTAATATTAATTTTTGGAATAGTCCATTTTTTTAACAAATCAAGGTTGTGAGGTATATCAACCTCTTCTAATCTTGTACTTTTAGTACTAGTTTCTCCAAGATCCATGAAGACAAAGAGCATATCTATGTCGTATACTTCACATCAATCTCATACTTACTATGAAAGTTCCTAGGCTCTAATACTATGACTACTTCAGTGCAAAGACATCCGGAGATTACAGATTTTAAATTAAAATCACATTATGATTTAGAAGAACTTCTGGCTAAATAGTTTTCTGAATTTAACGCAAGCCCTATAGATTTATCAGAAAATTTTGCTAATGAAGTAGAAAATGCTTTTAATTTTAAGAACATGTGTCTTTAGAGTTTAATAAACTCCAGGGTTATCCCAAAAAGAATAGTGGTAAATTTGCGACTAAACCTAGTATGCAAACTTATTATTAGAATCGACCTACTCCTCAAGATGTGCTTATAGAGGAACGAGATGAAATTAGACTAATACGTCTTATAGCGGTTCTGAAATTTATGAATGGAACCTCGATGGGTTGACTGATAGACATCTAACCATTCTTGTTCATAGAATGCTAATGTATGCAATTATTTGAAAAAATATTCAAAACTCCGATAGAAATATTTGCAAAATGATAATTGCAGGTATTACTGGCCAACTTCGAGGTTGGTGGGATAATTATATGACCCTTGAACAAAAAGTTGTGGTAATTAATGTTGTTTCTAGTAGTCCAGGTGTTGATAACCTTGGTATGGCTCTTGTTGCGAATAGGGAGGATGAAGTTTATACGTTAATTCTAACTATTTAGAACATTTTAATGGTAGATTTACCAATAAATTTGAGACTGTTCGTACTCTATTAAATGGTCTACGTTGTAGAACTTTAAGAGAGGTTAGATGGTATAAGGATACTTATATGAGTAGGGTGATGGAGCTACCTGAAAACAAGTATGAGTATTGGAAAGCTAAGTGTATAGATGGTCCCCGTTATTCACTTTAAGGGTTAAAAAGGTCCTCAAAAATGAGAATGGTGAAATTCCTTATGGAATTTATACTTATGGTAGATTGATAAGAGTCTGCACTCAAGAAGGCATAATTTGTGCAATGAGTTAAAATTGTCTAGACAACTTAAGATGGATAACCAAAGGGAAAGATCTCAGCTAGAAGACTTTTGTACCCAGTTTGGTTTACCAGAGGTTTTAGACAAACAGAAAACCAAACATAGAGGAAATTATCCCGATAAACATTATAGGAATAGAAGACATAGACGTAGGTATAGATAAGAACGGGATGAGAGAAAAACTTCTTGTAAATCTAATAGATTTACTCAAAATAGGTCTAGGTGGGAACTCGCAAAGATTAAGTGTTATAAATGCGAAAAAATTAGGTCATATAACACCTAATTGTAAGCTTGAAAGGCTAAAGACCTTAAACTTGATGATGAGATTGATGATCAGATCTATAGTTTCCTTTACAGTTCTTGTTCAGAGTCAGATTATGACTCTGAGACGAATTTGGATAAAAATGATTCTCCTGATATTTCTGATAATATTCAGCATGACAATAATAATACTTGTGATACTTGTAAATTTGGGCAAGGTGATATTTGTTCTTGCGAAAATGATGAATTTTATAAATTACAATCTCAATTTGAAGATTTAAATCTTAACACTATTACTTCTAATAATGTAATAGAACTTTTAAAAGAAGTTACTGATAATGATCTCCGAGAAAAGATTATTCAATTAGCTGTTAATAATACTGCTAGTTCTTCAAAAAATTCTGTTAAACAAAAGAATGATTTCGAAATCGATTATTCTGCCTCTTAATCTATTTTTGAAGTTCATAACAGACTTAATAAATAAACTGTTTCTACAAGATATTCTTCTTTTGATGATTTGAACACTGAAATTAAAAATTTGAAAAATGAGATTAAATCCATTAAGTAAAATCAAATGATTTGTGATCATCGTATTACCTAGATAGAAAGTGTTAATAGCAAAGAGAAAAATATTGCTGGAGAAAATACTCTTGCAAAGCCAATAAATATTGATTCTAGACAAGGTATGTTTTTAGGAATGATGCAAATTGTCACTGCTCATAAATGGTATGTTAAATGCACCATTTTAATAGATAATAGTTTTTCTATAACTAATATTACTGTGATTGATAGTGGAGCTGATGCTAGTTGTATTCAAGAAGGTCTTGTACCTACAAAGTATTTTGAAAAAACAACTCACATGGTTAAATCTGCATCAGAACATGCTTTAAATATAAAGTATAAATTGCCTAATACGCGTATTTGCCAAAATACAGTTTGTATTCCGCATTTCTTTTTCTTGGTTAAAAATTAGTTATACCCTCCAATTATACTTGAAACTTTATTTATAAACGCCATATACCCTTTTACAAGCATAACTGCTAAAGGTTTTTCTGCTACTTATGAAAATCAGGGTATAAATTATACATTTATCACTGATCCTATTTCTCGTGATATTTATGCTTTAATTAATATGAAACAAAAGCATGTAGATTCGTTACAATTAGAATTATTTAGTATGAATATATTTGATACTTTGAAATCTACTAAAGTACAGGAAAAAATTAAATTGGTTTCCGAACAAATGGCCGTTGATATTTGTGCCGATCGTCCTAGTGCCTTTTGGAATCGTAAAAAGCATATTGTCACTCTTCCATATGAAGATAATTTCTCCGAGGATAATATTCCTACTAAATCTCGTCCTTGTCAGATGAATGCCGAATTGATAGAATACTGCAAAAAAGAAATTGATAATTTACTACACAAAGGTTTAATAAAATCTTCGAAATCTCCTTGGTCATGTACTACATTTTATGTTAACAATGCAGCTGAAAAAGAAAGAGGTGTGCCTAGATTAGTAATAAATTATAAACCATTGAATAAGTATTTAAAATGGATCAGGTATCTTAGTCCAAATAAAAGAGACTTACTATCTCGTTTATATGATGCTAATATCTTTTCTAAATTTGATTTACAATCAGGATATTGGCAAATTCAGATATTTAAAGAGCATTCTTATAAAACCGATTTTAATGTGCCATTTGGCCAATATGAATGGAATGTTATGCCTTTTGGTTTGAAAAACGCACCTTTTGAATTTCAGAAAATAATGAATGATATTTTTAATTTATATTTGGATTTCATTATTGTTTACATTGATGATATTTTGGTTTATTCAAAAACTCTTGAAATGTATATTAAACATTTAGACATTTTCAAGAAAATAGTTATACAAAATGGTTTGGTGATTTCTAAACCAAAAATGGACCTATTTCAAACAGAGGTAAGATTTTTAGGACATCTTATTTGTCAAGGTAAAGTTAACCCTATTCAGCGATCAATTGATTTTGCTTCTAAATTTCCAGATGTTATTACAGATCGAACGCAACTTCAAAGATTCTTGGGAGGTCTTAATTATATATCTCCTTTTTATAAAAATCTTTCTAGAGATTTGGCTCCCTTATATGAGCGACTAAAAAAGGATCATAAATTACCTTGGACTGATAGTCACACCAATTTGGTAAAGAACATTAAACTACGAGTTCAATCTTTGCCTTGTTTAACTCTTACTAACCCTGCTTGGTAGAAGATTGTTGAGATAGAGGCGTCTAACATTGGTTATGGAGGGATTCTAAAATAAATTAATCCTTATAATAAAACTGAATATTTGATCATATTTCATTCAGGAAAATGAAGCGATGCTCAAAAAAAATATGCTACAGTTGCTCATGAAATATTAACCATTGTTAAATGTGTATGAAAATTTCAGGATGATTTATATAATCAAAAGTTCTTGATAAAAACGGATGCACAATCTGTAAAATACATGTTTGATAAAGAATTTAAACATGATGCTTCAAAATTAATGTTTGTTAGGTGGCAGGCCCAGTTAGCTCCTTTTGATTTTGATATTCATTATAAAAAGGAAAGTGATAACTCTCTTTCAGATTTCTTATCTAGAGAATATTTATTATAAACATGAGTTTCTTATCTCCATATTTTACTGATAAAACCTTGGTTACTATCTTAAAGATTCTTCCTCTTAATCGAGACATGAAAGAAGAAATCTTATGGAAAATTATAGATGACATGCTAAGGGATGTCTTTGCAATCCACTTGATTGAAGAAATCATCAATTTTGATGATGAGTTATATTATTATAATGAATATTATGCATTCGAATAAAGCTAAATATTTTATTTGTAGAATGGATCCTCCTTGGGTGACCAAGGTTAGAGGAAAAAAAGGTTATAGAGGATGGGAAAGATCATCCCTAGGAGTATCAAGATCGTCATACGGATCCTCTACATCAAGCTCCCCTATTATACAAAGAGGAGGAATGAGTTTGGTCAATTTGAAGACCAACCAAAAAGAAGTACCCTCTTCTTCGGCAATACATCTGGACGATATTCAAGAAGATAGCCCATTATACGCACAACTACAAACTTATTTGTCTCAAAAACAAGGTGGTACCTTTGCTTCAGTTGCCAAAGAAGAGGTAGATGATATAAAAACCTATGAAATGGTAACAAAGAAAGAAAAAAATACTTCTTTTAGAAAACTCTGATATTTAGAGAATAGAAGAGCCCTGGAAGATATTCCAGCGTTACTTAGTTAATGGTTTATACTTTTCGGGTGATTCATACAAAACTCGATCATATTACGAAAGATACTTGTGAGTACAGGTAGTGTTGATTTTCAACACTTCTCTGGATACAATTCCAGTAAGAATGTTTATAACTTCTCTAAAATGATGATTAAACAGATTATATCTGTGGAATATTGGGGTATATCCACGATGAAAGAAAGACAGATAAGTCTAAATAAAGTCTATATGAATTTTACATACTGGGATTATATACATGCATTTGCTAAAGTCCTCATTTATAATAACGAGCAACACAAACATACTTGGTTTATAAAAGTCTGTGCAAAGATATTTGCAGAATCTCTTCCTAATTGGTTTCTTAATTGGTGATCATCCACGGTCCAACCACAAAGATTTTACCAGATCCATTTCTTAAGTTATACAAAGAATGGGTTAAAGTCTCCCCAGATCTGAACTAGTTATACCATGATGATCATATTTGTTATATTGAAAGAATTGAACAGATCTATTTCTTTATTGAATTCTTGATTCCATGGATTCATAAATGGGTTCCTGAAGTGGGATTTACAGAACAACAAATCCCATGTTTATACAGAACATACTATAATAATTTTTGGGATAAAATAATGAAAAAAGATCCCAAGACAAAAGTAATACATGGACAAGAATTATTAGACCTTATTGAAAAAAGAATTCAAGAATATTGTCTTGTCCCAAATAAAGGAATTATACAAGATAGTTCTGTCAGGCATATGACTAGGAAAATATTCGTTCAAGATAGTGATAAAGAAGAGATGATTAATAAATATCTCAAGGAAGTAAGGAGAAATCTATTTGTCAATATTGGACAATATGAGAAGTCCGACACTTCAATGCGAAGTGAAGCAAGTAATGACGTGGCAGAGGCTCAACCAACAAGTGAACCTAATACAGAGGATGTACTGGAAAGAGCGGAAGATTTCATCCGTAAAATAAAATAAAAGATAAATTGTAAAGTCTATCTTGAATAGTAGATTTACTATCAATGCACAGTAGATATATTGTTATAGGTGCCCATTGATAAGGACCCATTACTATAGTTAGATTCCTTTTCTTTTGCTATAAATAAGGACATTAATAGATAGAAGAGGCAGGTTTTAGAAACCCCCTCTCTCTCTTCTTTTGTAATCTCTTTCTCTCTCTCTCTCTTGGGTTTGTCAGTTTGCCGGAATACTTGCCAGAGATATAAATAATGCTTTCAATTTGTATAGGCCTTGGTGTTGGCCCTTGCTACAAAGATATTTATTTATTCCTTTCTTTTTACTTTATTCTCGGATCTAGAGTCGTGACTATGTCCGGCTAAAAACTTCCTATCTATGTTGCATATCTAACTTACTTTTATATCTACTATGAAAGATCTAGACTTTATTTAAATATGAATAAATTTCTATATGGTTTCTTGACTTGGTTTCGAGATGGCTGGTACAGTCAGATTTGATGCAATACGTTATTGACTTTGTTTTAGTGACTCCGTCTAGCGAGCTGTGGTTCTAAGCCCGTTAATGAGTTGAACCCGGTTAGAACTGCTAGACACATGGGCTTAATAACAGTACATATTCAAATCTCGACAGACCCCTTGCTTGGGTAAAAGGATTAGAACTTCCATACAGTCATTAAACTATATAAAAATTTGTATGTATTTCTATTCGGATTTCTTCCTTGAATTTGGATGTTGACAAGCTAGATTGAAGATGACCGCGCGGACTACCGCCCGTTTTCTGAGATCCTACATTGGTATCAAGGTATGACTCTTGTTGCGAATAGAGAGGATGCAGTTTATACCTTAATTCTAACTATTTTAGAACATTTTAATGGTAGATTTACCAATAAATTTGAGATTGTTTGTACTCTGTTAAATGGTCTACGTCGTAAAACTTTAGGAGAGTTTAGATGGTATAAAGATACTTATATGAGTAGGGTGATGGAGCTACCTGAAAACAAGTATGAGTATTGGAAAGCTAAATTTATAGATGGCCTTCCCCTGCTATTCGATTTATGGGGTTAAAAAGGTCCTCAGAAATGAAAATGGTGAAATTCCTTATGGAAGTTATACCTATGGTAGATTGATAGGAGTCTGCACTCAAAAGGGCATAAATTTATGCAATGAGTTAAAACTATCCAAACAGCTTAAGATAGATAAGCAAAGAGAAAGATCTCAGCTAGAAGACTTTTGTACCCAGTTTGGTTTACCCGAAATTCTGGACAAACAGAAAAACAAACACAAAGGACATAATCCCAATGAACATTATAGGAAAAGAAGACATAGACGTAGGTCTAGAGAAGAACGGGATGAGAGAAAAGCCTCTCGTAAATCTAATAGATTTACTAAAAATAGGTCTAGGCGGGAACTCGCAAAGATTAAGTGTTATAATGTGGAAAATTCGGTCATATAGCACCTAATTGTAAGCTTGAAAAAATAAAAACGTTAGAACTAGACGAGGAAGTTTATGATAAGGTCTATAGTTTTTTGTACACTTCCGGTTCAGAGTCAGATTATGAGACTGAGTCCGATTTAGATAAAAATGATTCTCCTGATATTTATGATAATACTCAGCATGATAATAATAATAATGCTTGTGATACTTGTAAATTTGGGCAAGGTGATATTTGTTCTTGTGAAAATGATGAATTTTATAAATTACAATCTCAATTTGAAGATTTGAATCTTAATAATATTACTTCTGATAATGTAATAGAACTATTAAAGGAAGTTACTGATAATAATCTGCGTGAAAAAATTATTCAATTAGCCATTAATAATACGGATAGCTCTTCAAAAAATTATGTTAAACATAAAAATGATTTTGAATTTGAATATTCTTCTCCGTATTCTATATCTAAAATTCATAGACAGACTTAATAAACAAATTGTTTCTACAAGAGATTCTTCTTTTGATGATTTAAAAAATGAAATTGAAAATTTGAAAAATGAGATTAAATCCATTAAGCAAAATCAAATGATTTGATATCACCGTATTACTCAGATAGAGAATGCTAATAGCAAAGGAAAAAATATTGTTGAAGAAAATACTCTTGCAAAACCTATGAATCATGATCCTAGACAAGGTATGTTTTTAGGAATGATGCAAATTGTCACTGCTCATAAATGGTATGTTAAATGCGCCATTTTAATTGATAATAGTTTTTCTATAACTAATGTTGTCATGATTGATAGTGGAGCAGATGTTAGTTGTATTCAAGAAGGTCTAGTACCTACGAAGTATTTTGAAAAAACAACTCACATGGTAAAATCTGCATCAGGTCATGCTTTAGATATAAAGTATGAATTACCTAATATGCGCATTTGCCAAAATAAAGTTTGCATACCGCATTTCTTTTTCTTGGTCAAAAATCAGTTATACCCTCCAATAATTCTTGGAACACTATTCATAAATGTTATTTATCCATTCACTAGCATAATTGCTAAGGGTTTTTCTGCTACTTATGAAAATCAGAATATTAGTTATACTTTTATTAGTGATCCTATATCTCGCGACATTAATGCTTTAATTAATATGAAATAAAAGCATGTTGATTCTTTACAGCTAGAATTATTTAGTATGAATGTATTTGATACTTTAAAATCCACTTTTAGTACAAGAAAAAAATTAAATTAATTTCTGAACAAATGGTTGTTGATATCTGTGCCGATCATCCTAGCGCTTTTTGGAATCATAAAAGGCATATTGTGACTCTTCCCTATGAAGATAATTTCTCGGAGGATAATATTCCCACTAAATCTCGTCCTTGTCAGATGAACACTAAATTGGTAGAATTCTGCAAAAAAGAAATTGATAATTTATTACAGAAAGGCTTGATAAAACCGTCTAAATCTCCTAGGTCATGCACTGCATTCTATGTTAACAATGCAGCAGAAAAAGAACGAGGTGTCCCCAGGTTGGTAATAAATTATAAACCTTTGAATAAATATTTAAAATGGATTAGGTATTCCATTCCAAATAAAAGAGATTTACTATCACGATTATATGATGCTAATATATTTTCTAATATGCATCAAAATTGATTTTTGCTAGGTGGCAGGCCCAATTAGCTCCTTTTGATTTTGAAATTTATTGTAAAAAGGGGAGTGATAACTCTCTTCCAGATTTCTTATCTAGAGAATACCTATCTTCACAATGAGTTTTCTATCTCCCTTCTTTACTGATACAACTTTAGTTACTATCTTAAAGGTAGTTTCTCTCAATCGAGATATGCAAGAGCTAATTTTATGGAAAATTATAGATCATATGGTGATGGACATCTTCTCTATTCATAATATCGAAGAGATCATCGACTTTGACGATTATTATCATAATTACTATGATTTGTATTATGAGGTATTTGAATAAAACAAAGTGTTTTATCTGCAGGATGGACCCTCCTTGGGTAACCAAGGCCAGAGGAAGGGGAAGTTATACCAGAGGAAGGGGAAGATCATCCCCGGGATCGTCAAGATCGTCATACATATCCTCTTCATCCAGCTCTCCAATTATACAAAGAGGAGGGATGAGCTTGGTGAATTTTAAAACATCTCAAAAAGAGGCTTCTTCGATACATCTGGAAGATATTCCAGAGAATAATTCATTATACGCACAACTACAGGTGTATTTATCTCAGAAGCAAAGTGATACCTTTGCATCCATCGCAAAAGAAGATGTTGATGATATCAAATCTTATGAAAAGATGTCAAACAAAGAAATGATATTTCTTTTGGAAAATTCTGATATTCAGTGAAAAGAAGAGCCCTGGAAGATATTCCAGCGATATTTGGTTAACGGATTATATTTCCCGGGTGATTCATACAAAACCCGATCGTACCATGAGACAATTCTAATAAGCACAGGTAGTGCTAAATTTTAGCACTTTTCAGGCTATAACACCAGTAAGAATGTTTATAACTTCTCCAAAATGATAATCAAATAGATTATATCTATTGAAGATTGGGGAATCTCCACAATGAAGGAAAGACAGATCAACCTAAAAGTCTCTATGAGTTTTACATATTGGGATTATATTCATGCTTTTGATAAAGTCCTCATTTACAATAATGAACAACATAAGCACACATGGTTTATTAAAGTTTGTGCGAATCTTCAATCTAGCTCATTAATATCCAAATTGAAGGAGTAAATCTGAATCGAAATATATACAAATTTTTATATAGTTTAATGGTTGTATGGAAGGATCTAATCCTTTTACCCGAGCAAAGGGTCAGTCAAGATTCAATATGTATTGTTATTGAGCCTACATGTCTAGCAATTCTAACCAGGTATAGAGCGCCCTTTGCAACTCATTAACGGGCTTAGGACCACGACTGGCTAGACGGAGTCAATAAGACAAAGCCAATAACTTGTTGTATTAGATCTGACTGTACCACTATCTCGGAACCAAGTCAAGAAACCATATATAAATTTATTTATATTTAGATAAAGTCTAGATCTTTCATGGTAAATATAAAAGTGAAGTTAGATATCCAACATAGATATGAATCTTTTAACCAGACATAGTCACGACTCTAGATCGGAGAAAGAGAGAAGGAATAAAGAAGGAAGAATTGAAGTACCTTTTAACTATGGCCAACACCAGGGCCTATGAGAGAACTATCCACAATTTATTTACTTCCGACAAAACTCCGGTAGACTGAACACTTTACAAACTTGAGATTAATTTACAAAGAGAGAGAAAATAGAGAGAGGTGTGTGTTTTTGAACCTGCCTTTCAACAACTAAAACTAAACTTATTAAAAAAAAAAAAAGAATCTACGAACAATAAATGTGGGTCCCTTATCAATGGGTCCCTTATGTATAGTAACAGTTTATCTACTATTGATCAACAATATATTTACTGTTGATAATGACTTTTGCTGTAGAGATAAACTTTACATCTGGTCTTTTTTCTTCAATTCGCGGAGGAAATCTTCCCCTTTTTGCAGAGTATCTTCTGAGATAAGTTTGTTTGACTCACATGATTGAGCCTCTTGAATATCTTCAGTGGTGATGTCATCACTGGTCTCACTCCTCATAGATGTGTCTGATTTCTCATATTGAGTTATGTTGAGGAGTAGATTTTTTCTTACTTCTTCGAGATAATTATTAATCATCTCGTCTTTATTTCCGTCTTGGATATAAATTTTTCGGGCAATATGCCGCACCGAACTAATAATAATAATAATAATAATAATAATAATAATAATAATAATAATAATAATAATAATAATAATAGTTAATTAGCCAAAGTAGTAGACAACTTCAAGATGACAGGCATAGTAGGGGTTGTCAAAATTGAATAGAAAAAATTGTTATTAGTTTATTGCTATTGGGTTAACAATGTTTTAATGGTTTTATAAAAAAATATAAGGTTAGAGACTCAATTTTTATTTTTAAGATTGTAGTAAATATCTACTTTATCTGTATGTAAATATTACTAGAAAATATTACTCTTAATACCTTAGTACTTACTGTTTTTGCTCTTTAGCATTCAATTCTAACCTTACTGTGACTTTGAGTTCACAATTTCATGTTATGCATAACGTCAAAAACTATAGTAAAAATTCTATTCCTCTTAATTTTTCTGTGTTATACTTATTTAATTCTTTTCATATTAGTTATTGTTGTTTTTATTTTATAAGCATTTGTAAAGTTACATAATTATTGTGTCGCGTCAAATTATTAGAGAAATTATATATTTATTTTATAAGCATTTTCTTATTAATTAAAACAAATATTTAATCGTTAAAGACCAAAACTGATAAATGGTAAATCAATAAAAAGTATCTTATTGATTTAAAATACATAAAATTTTAAAAATCAATAAATTAAATCAATAATACATAAAACTGAATAGAACCAGACATCTGTGCTAGATAGGGGTGTTCGTGGTTCAGTTTGGATAAATTATTGATTAAAATCAAAACCAAACGAATCTAATCGGTCTTTTAAATTTCTAAAACCAAATCAAACCAAATGAAAAAATAACTGTGGGTTTGATTATTGTCGCAAATACCTAACACATGAACAATCTACAAAAAAAAAATTATTGTCGGTTCAATTAAGCAATACTAGAGTTATCATTACACGAACAAAGTGTTTCAATTATGAGAAAGCGTGACTATTTTATGTGAAGTAGAGTAGGTAAAAACTAAAATAGATTTTGATGGATTTGACTTAGGCCTATTATAGTTGGGCAAAAGTGTTAGGCTTGAGAAAATTGCATAATTAAAGACTTAAGTTAATTAAAATTTAATAAAATATTCATATTTTATTTATGAATAATACATAAATAATTATAAAACTTATATATTTAATTTATCGGTTCAACTTAGTTATTTTGCAGTTGTTTTTAGTAAAATTAAAATCAAATAATATCAGTTTTTAAAAATTTAAAATTAAATCTAATCAAACCCAACCAAATATAAATTTTTATAATCAATTTAATTTGAATTACGATTCAATTTGAGTTTTTTTATAATGAACCGCCCCGATGCCACATATGCTAACAACAAAAACATCACTGCTATGGAAAAAAAAACAACAAAAACATGAGCGCCAGATAAACAAAAGCTGTAAGCAATAATTAAATTTCAATAAAACAAAATCATTCATTGCTCCACCCACTCTACATTCCCAGACACCAAAAGCAAAACAAGAAGAAACCAATATTCATTCTTCAAACTCATGAACACCAAAGTGTTTGATCTTCTGTCTTTTCTCTTCAAAAGACAAAAAAGTTCATCTTCTTAACAACTGATAAGCAAGAAGTATCAAGTATCTTTTTCTGGGCAAACCCTTTAGTAGTTTTCCCAATCAAAAATGGGGGAAAAATTCAAAGCTCCATCAGTTTCAGTGTCTTCACTTTCAACACTAACAATCCCACCTAAAGCCCCTTTTGAATCATTTGTTGGTGTTGGAAATATGCCCTATTTTAGTCCAGGTCCAATGACCCTTGTCTCCAGTTTCTTCTCTGAATCTGAGTACCCATCTTTCTCCCAGCTTCTTGCTGGAGCTATGGCTTCTCCACTAGCAAAACCGCCTACCCTTTTGCCTGAAAATTCATCTGGAGAAGAAGAGAATTGTAAACAAGGGAATTTAGGGTATAGGCAGAACCGACCCATGAATCTAATGGTGGCTCAATCTCCTTTCTTCACGATTCCAACCGCTTTTAGTCCTTCTGGATTGCTTAATTCACCTGGATTTCTTTCCCCACTTCAGGTAATTGTTCATTTTCCATAAGGTAATAATAGTAAAAGACTTGTGTTTCTATAAAAAGTATGATTTGGGGGGTTTTTGAAATTACTCATTTTCTAACTTCTTTAATTCACCTATCTTCTACTGGACAAGTGCTTCTACTTCTTACTCAAAGCTCTAGTGTTATATTGTTTTGGTTCGCTCACTCAGCCTTTAGTACAACAGAACCACTTTTTTGCAGGATTAATTGTAGTATGTACCCGAACAGGAAAAACATATTTGGATTCCTAGCAGGTTTTTTTCATTGTTGGGTATGACTCTTACATAGATGAGGAAGAACTTGTCTAAGGGACTGATTGAGCTTTTTGGTCTACGGGTGCGGAGTACCACTGTTGCTACTACTCTTTCATGACAATAGGTGATGAGGTGCTAACTACTACTCTTTCATGACAATAGGTGATGAGGTGCTAACTTAGTACTATATATTTTTAAAAACATTTCCAGTAATGTATAGTTTGGTCGTTATAGTGCCCGCACCCATCACTGGAAGGTTAAATAACACGTATTTATCAATGATGATGAAGTCATGACCGTTTAAGATTGTTAAGTTCCCCATGTTGTTTGAGGAAATGGATTGGTGTTTCCTTATATGATCTTGGATAATTCTCACTTTATGAACTAGTTTTTGTTGTTGAGTTAGGTCCAAGATCCATTTTCTTAAGATGGTATTAGAGTCAAACTCATCCTTATCCTTGGTTGCCTAATTTTGACCCCCATGTTATATTGTCCACACATCAAATGTCTATTCTTGGGCAGAGAGAGGGGTTTTAACTGCCCCATATTGGCTGACAAAATGAATCGTCATCTCCTTATATGGTTTTGGGAAATTCTCACCTCATGATGTAGCTTTTGGATTGAACTAGACCCAAGATGCATTCTTTTAACAATAATGGTTAAACAATGTTATCAATTTTAGCGGCATCTTGTTATTTACATATAAACTCATTACATCGTTCCTTGTAGAGTCCTTTTGGAATGTCACACCAGCAGGCCCTAGCACATGTTACAGCACAGGCAGCGTTATCCCAGTCTTACTTACAAACTCAAGCTGAATGCCATTTCTCCTCTCAAAGTACATCAGCACAAGTATTAGGGGCATCTGACCCAGAGGAATCTTCTTTACAACCTCAATTAGATACTATATCGTCAGACCAGAAGATTAAGAAATTTGAACTGCCACAGCTTTCTCAATCTGAGGACAAGCCATCCTTTAATTCAGTCGATAGACCAGCTTCTGATGGTTACAATTGGAGGAAGTATGGCCAGAAGATGGTTAAAGCAAGTGAATGCCCTCGGAGCTACTATAAATGCACACACCTCAAATGTCCTGTCAAGAAGAAGGTTGAGCGATCCATTGATGGTTACATAACTGAGATAACGTATAAAGGCCATCACAACCATGAACTTCCTCAACCCAACAAACGCAGAAGAGACAGTTGTGCTCAGGATGGTTCAGACTGCTCCAACATTAACCCTGAAATTGGAACACATACTGAGATAGAAATCAACGGCTTAAATGGGGCTCTTGTTGCTCATTCTGAACAGGTGCCTACTGAAATGGCGTGTGAACGTCCTGTTTCGAATGAATGTGAGGAAATTGAGGATGCTGCAACAGCAGCAGGCAAGGAACATGATAATGAACCAAATGTGAAGAGAATGTAAGTTCTTTCAGGATTCTTCCCCTGAATTAAGAAATCTCTGTTTTGAGGGAGAGAAACAACTATGTATCTGATCCAAGTTACCATGATGCAGGAAGACAATGGTTGAGACTCCTATTCTTTCATCATCACATAAAGCAGAATCAGAATCCAAGATTGTTGTGCAGACAAGGAGTGAAGTAGACATTTTGGATGACGGATTCAAGTGGCGTAAATATGGGCAGAAAGTGGTGAAAGGGAATCATCATCCGAGGTAATTCTACTTATTCTATGTATTTTAACTGTGACCTTTAGAATGTGTTAGTCGCTCTGCTGTTTGCAGCTGACTTGGTCTACTGTTTAATTGACTAAAGCAGTGGTGTTTAAATGTATCCTGCTTTTTGTCCTCTGTCCAGGATATTCCACTTGCATATTTCCTAGGCATTTGACAAAGGCAAAACAAATAATTTAGGAATCGACTACTATTTCCAAGTCATATTCTTCAATGATATGGTATTAGTACCATAAAATCTTCTTGCTCTAAAATTCTTGCTAGTTCCTTGTGATTTTGCTTTGAGTGATGTTGTTTTGTGCTGTTCCTGCAGGTTTAACCCGTAAGAAGTCTCTTCTTCTTCAATCACAATAAAAAAATTGATTGAGTAGGAAACGAATGTATTATTTCAACAAGTCATAGGAACAGCTTTTACTGATAAAAGAAGTCGAAGAACACCTTTATGGAATTCTAGGATTTTAATTTGGTCTTATTTACATGTCATCTTTCATTATATTTGAGCAAAATATTTCTGCCTTGTAAAGTTCAGCTTTAGACCTTAACAAGAAAAGAGATATAAAACGACAAGGTTTGCATTGGATCCCCGTCTCCTAAAAATTACCTGCTTCTTCACACTTCAGTGCTCATTGTCTGACGCTTGGATGATAGATGACATAAGAGGAGCGTCCCGCATTAGCTTCTCTTTTCTTTTTGCCGATTTCACTTTTAATATTTTGTTTGTCCCAAGTTGCTCTAAAAAACTTTCCTCTCAATGAAACGAGTTGGCATCAAGAGAGGCATCCTAAACCTTTGTGACCTTAATTAGACAAAAAGCAAAAAGAAAGGAAACCAGGTCGATATGTATCTGATGGAGTCTACATCGTACGTAGAGCGCCCAAGTGCTTTTAGGCAATGTTGGTTTTTAAACGAAAGAATTAGGGAAATATTGTGAGAAAAATACCAGAATTAATAATTCAGAAACATATATTTATAGCTTTAGTTTCTAACTAAAGCATAGAAAAATATGCTGCTAACTTATCTTCAAATTCAAATAACGTAAACTAACTCCTAAATTCAAGCCGGGTGAAAATTCAAGCCACAAAGGACTCTAATAAATATAATTTAAAATCCTAAAAGTTATCTACTGTAAATTGAATTTCTGCAAAAGAAATCTTTTAGAGATAATGTAGCTAGCTATTTAATTCTGCAATATCCTGAGACATATTTTCAACACTCCTTGGATCTAGAACTGTAGATTGTGGTCTCGGCTTGAATTGACCTCTGAATAAATCTTCCAATTCATCTTTGGTGTTGCAAGACTTGTATTCATTTTCTGCTAGACTAAATAAGAAGTTTTTACCTCTCATCTCAACTTCTGCTTAGTGACATCAAAGATTCGACAATACTTGTCATCAAATGACAATTCAATTCCTTTATCTATTAGCTGACCAATACTCAAACAAATTTTAATCAATATCAGGCAAAGAGCATTTGAAGTTGTTTTTGTACCTGAACGTGCTTTCATTGCAAGAACCCCTTTTCCATTTGTAGGAATATAGCCACCATTCCTGTTTCTGACTTTCTTATTTTCAGTAGACACGAATTCTTTAAAAAGATTTTTGACATTGTCATGTGCTTTGTACCACCATTGTCAATCATTCAAAAATAAAGATTTCTTAGTTGAAAAATATGTTGTCACAAGAAAGTGGTCTTCTTTTTCGTTGGTGACTTGGGCATCTACTTCATGTTTTTTTTTTTTTGAGATTTGCTTTTGCAAATCACAGCTTCATGAGCAAGCTGATTGCAAATCTTGCATTGTGCATCTGGCATCTTCCAACATTTAAATGGAGGATGACTTTTTTTTCCACAATGTTGACAAGGTGGGTAATTTTTCCTTGACTTATTACTTTTGCTTTTGAGTTTTGTGGTTGATTGCCAAGGCTTCTTTAACCATACCATCTTGCCTCATAAGCTTCCTTTGCTCTTGTGCCTGTAATGTATCTAGCAATATAGCCAAGGTTTTCTTGGACAAATCTTTTGAGTTTTCCTAGGTAGTTATCGATACTTCATATCATTCAGGCACCGTAACAAGAATTTTTTCAGCAATTCTTGAATCTTTAAATTTAGTGTCAAGCAATCTCATCCTGTTAACAATGACAACAAGCCGGTCTGAGTAATCTTTGATGGGTTTTGAGATTTCTTCATCATTTGCAATTCAAATGCCCTTTTTAAATTCAACATGTTCATACCTCGTTTTCTTTCATCTCATGTGTACTCTTTTCACATAATCCCAAATTTCTTTTGCTGATTTGAGTGCCTTAAATCTCGTGGAAATTGTTGTAGACACCCAACAAAAGAAGTTGCTTTCACCTTTGGTTTTCTAATTTTCTTTTCCTTTTGGCTTTTGATCTGGACCATCGTGGGATTATTGGGCAGCGGAAGAATATCTTAATCCTCTCTATGGCCTCCCAAAGATCTCAACCCTCAAGATAAGTCTTCATTCTTACTACCCAAAGTTGATAATCTCACCCTCAAAGACAGGAGGAGCTATTTGGAAAAAACTATTTTGAGAATGCATCTCTCACTCATAAGCCCCTCAAGAAAATGGTTCTAGATACCACTTGTAGTTTTTAAAACAAAAGAATTAGGGAAAAACGCTAAAATATTGTACATTCTTGTTTTCCTTGTCATTCCATGAACCATGAGGACCGTAGCTACACGTGTTGATGTAGCTTTACTTCGGCAAGAGACATTGATTGAATTACGAATTTCAGGATGAAACTGGAAGTAGTTGTATGCTTCAGTTTTGTTACTAAAGCTTATGGCAAAAGTAATGTCATGTGCATCTGATCAAAACTAGCACCATAAGACCTTAGGACTTGAGAATAAGTACTATACCTTGTCATGATGTCTTGTTCAGCGGCTAGTTCTAAAATCTTTTGGAGTGTGGTTTTCATGTTAACTGTTCTATGTGATTAAAATGTGTGATTTTACTTTGTGGGTCAGTACCTTTAATTTCTACTCTCAAGTTGTTATGAACATCTATAATGCAGTCAGAGTTGGATTTGCAGGAGTTATTATCGTTGCACATACCCTGGATGCACTGTTCGCAAACATGTTGAGAGAGCTTCAGCAGATCCAAAAGCTGTCATAACAACGTATGAAGGCAAGCACAATCATGATATTCCCATTGCTAGAAACAGAAGCCATGGCACAGCCCAAAATAGTAGTCGTCAGCTGAACGAGCAAGAGATTGCAACTTGTAGGCCTTCACTTCTCGAAAATGTTGCTCTTCATACCAATGAAATACCAGTGTGTAGGCAGCTGAAAGAGGAACATATTGCAGCATAATTTGCATTACTAAAAGGGAAAAGGGTGAATATTTTTCTTTTGTCTATCTGTACACAAGTCTCAGAAAAGTTCTTTGTTGAAACTTCATGCTGGTGAAATGTATCTGTACACAAGTTTCAGAAATTGTTTGCAAGTCTGGCTACTTGCTAAAGATGTATCTGTACACAAGTCTATATATTGTTAGTAAAAGGTGTTGTAATAGTTTGACCTCCGTACTTTGAAATTTCGGGACTTCTCTGTTAATTCCTGGAGTCAGCTTGAAAAATTAGCTGCATTTGAAGAGCTTATTGGCAAATATTCCAAGCCAAACACCTATGTATGTCGGTCTAACCTTATTTTATTTTAAAATTAAGGAGAAAAAAGGAATGTACAATTACAAGGATTTATCCATATGTGCTCTCTCTATAAAGGTGATTATGATGTGTTCCAAATTAGGGGTGGGCATGGTATGGTATATACCGAATTACTATACCATAATGAAATTTTTAATATCGTGATTATGTATTTGGTATGGTATATGGTATACATTTTATTTTTTTGGTATTCAGTAGGGTATTTGATATTTAGAAATAACATATGGAATAATCAGTGTTGTGAAAGGCGATCGCCTCTTCACCAATGGCGAGAGGCGAGATGACCCTTCATCGCCTTTTAGCTTTGTGGCGAGACGATCGTCAAAAGGCAACGCCATGGTGACAAAGGCAAGAGGTGAGAAAGGTATCACCTTTTGTATTTTCTTTAAAAGAGGCGATCAATTTAGGGTTTAAACGTTAGAAGGTAATTTTACGATTTTTGACTAGACTCCTCAAACGACTAGCTAGACTTTTTCGGTGACTCCAAAGTCCAACCAATACGTATTTCTTCTTTTCTTCTTCAGATTTCTTCTTCCTCTGTTTCGTTTTCCTTCTTCTGCAGAGTCACACGCACGCGCGCGCGCACACACAAAAATATGCAACTTAGTATTAGTATAAACTAAATATTTAGAGCTTAAAACTTTGACTACTCTATTTTTGATTGAAATGTATTTGAAATTTAAGAGAGAAGTGTTGAAAACACCACAAAACTTGACGCAAATTATTAGTTTTATCCCTAAACTATTGACAACCTCAAAAATACCCCTCTACTCGACTAAATAAATTTAGATACACCCTCAATCACCCCCGATTTGCCACAAGACATAGTAAGTGGTCTCAATCTCTTGTGTGACATGTAACTCTTAATAAAAAACTAAGAAAAGTGTTGAAAACACTCCTAAACTTGGCTAGAATTTAGGGGTGTATTTCACTAATGTTGTAATACTGGTGGTGTATTTAAGTTCAGTTGGTCAAGTAAAAACGTGTTTTTATAGTTGTCAATAGTTTGAGGATGAAACTAATAATTCACACCTAGTTTAGGGGTGTTTTCAATACTTCTCTCGAAATTTAATTGATTAACAAAAGAACTTGTTTGTACTTTATTTTGAATATATATTTCTACATGTGTAATGTGTTAGTATGATACAATTGAGACAATTTTTAATTGTCGAAGTCATAATACTCTATTTTACGAGTATATATTATTAGTAAAGTTGAACAAACTATGGTTACCGATTTCCCATTCCGTAGAATATCGAACCCAAACTTCAATATATAGAACCATACCTAATTAAATTGGTATGGTAATGGTATAATATTTTAAAAATCGAATACCAAAATTATGGTATCAAAAATTTTCAAATACCGTACCGTACCGTACCATTCCCATCCCTCATTCCAATGTATAGATGACACAAAAGAATTGGGATATTTAAGCTTCCGTATTGGTCGGTTTGATTCGACCTATTTGATATTAAAGTTTATTGATTTGATTTATTGATTATCAATTTGTAGACATGTAAATAAGAAAAGGACCAAAATTGTTCCTTATCTTTGTCTTAACACTCAGAATGATCCTCATCCTTTTACATGAAGCTCAAATGATCCTTCTTCTTTCTAAAAATGATGCAATTTTAGTCTTCCAAACAATTTCTGTTAATTTACAATGTTTAGCTCCTTTTATTCATTCATTTAGCAACCATGAACGTTAATTATCAAGGTCACCAAATGAATAAATTTTAAGTGGTAGGAATCCTACCATAGGATTCATTGTTTTCGCAATTAATATCCGCCTTAGATATTGACTTGATTTATCATTTAGATAAACTAAATCATTAAAGAAAAATTAGGATATAGGTTATTAATTTATTGATTATCAAATTAACTGTTAATTTGTTTTTACTTTATTTACTTAACTGTTTTTGTAGGAAAAAAATCTATTTCAACATGGTTGCTTACATGTAATTAGAAATTGCATTGACGGCAATTTTCACATTTTAACCTAAGCATATACAGGTCCTCCATAGCAGCAACCAGGTGTGCCTTTTCCATTTCTATAAAAGGGAAAATTAGTCAATCAAGATTATCTCACCTGTGACTTTAATTTACATTGCATACCATCCACTAAGTAACATCCTTATCTCTCTCTGCAACTACATCATCAACACTTCTCTCTACATCATCTTTATATTATTTCTCCATTATTACACATACAAAAGAAAAGGTAAGAACAACATTCTCCTTCTATCCTTCTGTAACTGTGTCAACGAGTTCTTTTTTAATTTTAGCATGTAGATTTCTTTGCTAAATATACTTTTGTGTAACACCTCAGATTAGAGAAAGGGCTAAAAAAGGATAATGGGGAAGAACTCGTAGGCCAACACCTGAACCATGGACCTTCCACGGAGCCCTAGACAGGTAGTGAAGGGGAGACCGCAGTCCGTGTGATGGCCCGTGGCAAGTCCCCCAAGGCTGGATAAGCAAGGCCCACTCCCATGAGGGCCTTAACAGCCAGTGTGGAGGTGGACGGGTCATTATGACGCCCGTGTGGGGGAGGCAAAACCAACCCAAGAGTTGGCCTCCTCCCACGAGCCCCTAGACGGGTCGTGACTAGCCAAACAGCTCGTCAGGGTAGCCATGAAGGAACAAGACAACAGCAGACCTCTCCCTAGGCCACTGCTCAAGGACCACGACTGCCACAACTGCCCGTGAGGTCCTTGACGGCTCGTGAAGGGCACCATTTGGGGGTTGCGTCAACTTTAAGTTAGGGGCTTTTGGGTATTTTCCTAATTATTCTATCCCAACACCACGTCCTTTTACCCTTACCTAAAAGTCCTATATAAGTGTTTTTAACTCCAAATTTCCCCAATTGAAATCATTTTCTCAATTTCTTAAAAGAAGAACAAGTTTTCCTCTCCCAATATATTTCTCTCTTTAGAAAGCTTGAAGAAGAAGGGATCAACCTAGGGTTTCAAGTCAAGCCTCCAATTCCACCATTGAAGGCAAGCTTTTGGCATTGAGGTATGATAGTTTTCATCCCTAGATCCCTTTCCTCTATGCAGTTCTCAAATTCTCCAATTTACAAAGTTAGAATTCCCTAATTGAGTTAGGGTTTTCTTCCATGTCGTGGGTTCTTTTAAATATTGATTTATTTGATTGGTTTATGATTTTTTATGCATGAATTGATATAATTACATGATTTTAAGATGATTTCCCATGAACCCATATTTAAACCATGTTTTATAGATATTGATATAATTAGGCCACTGGTTAAGGACCACGGCTGCCACAACGGGCCGCGAGGTGCTGACGACTCATGAAGGGCACCATTTGGGGGTTGCATCAACTTTAAGTCAGGGGTTTTTGGGTCTTTTCCTAATTATTCTATCCCAACACTATGTCATTTTATTAAGTGTTCTTAACCCCAAATTTTCCCAATTGAAATCATTCTCTCAATTTCCATAAAGTTGAACAAGTATTCCCCTCCCAAAATATTTCTCTCTAGAAAGCTTGAAGAAGAAGAAATCAACCTATGGTTTCAAGTCATGACTCCAATTTCACCACTGAAGGCAAGCTTTTGGCATTGATGTATGATAGTTTTAATCCATGGAGCCCTTTCCTCCATGGAGTTCTCAAATTCTCCAATTTACAAAGTTAGAATTCCCCAATTGAGTTAGGGTTTTCTTCCATGTCATGGGTTCTTTTAAATATTGATTTATTTGATTGGTTTATGGATTATTATTAATGAACTGATATAATTTCATGATTTTAAGATGATTTCCCATGAACTCATGTTTAACCCATGTTTTTATAGATATTGATGATTGTAAGTGAGTTTTAAACTATGAAAGGTGAATTATGGAATTGTGCATGTTCTTATGAAACTAATGAGATATGATGTAGATTGCTTTGAGAGTAAAAGAATATATATTATTAATGTGGTCAATTGTTGTGAAAGGGTTTCTCACATAACTACTTCATGCATGAATGTGAAATGTTTTCTCACATAAAAAATTCTAAGGTTGAAAGGTCTTCTCACCTATAGTGAATTAAAGTAAGGAGCTATTCCAAGAATGAAACAAGCTGCGATTACCCATGACCTCTAATGAAAGACAAGAGGTGATGCCCCATGTCACATGATGTAAGGCAAGAGGCGATTACCCAAGTCCCTTAAAGAAATATGAATAAGAATAATAGATATTCCGTGGGAGTTATGCGGAGCACCGAGTGGACAAGTGACGATTACCCATGTCCCATAAACTATGTGTCAACATAGGAATTTCTAGATAGACATTAGTTAGTGGATCCACCTAAGATAGAAAGTTCATGGTCTTACCTTTGCAAGTAGGACACCCCTTTTCGGTGTGGGAGACACCAGATTCAATGTTAGTAGCTCACATGGTCTTATATGTCGGTTAAAGGTAATTCTCCCACATTAATGAATCAAGGTTACTTCAAGAAGTATGTCACATTTCTTTAAGATGACTTTTATTTGCATTGACCATGTTTTATGACTAATGCCCTCTTAACTCCTTTCATATATCATGTTTTAGCTTGGTCATTGCATCTCATGAAGATATCTCTTTAAGAATGTTTTCAAATGTTTTATGCATGACTATCATATTTGGTACATGTTTTGTATTAGCACATACTCTTGCCTACATTTCCCCATATGTAGGGTCCGATCTTATAGATTTGTACTTTCGTGGTTAGGGATCTCACATAGAAGATTGAAGATTGGTGAGTCTTCATCACCCGAGGACCGAGCTTGATTTTCTTTTTGTCTTTACTTTCACTTTTTGAACTTGATGTACGTGCTACGCCCCGATCAATCTTATGTACTATATGACTTTGAGACGATGTTTAGGCTTCTGCTTTCCTCTATAAAACTTTGTTATGTTTGAGACTGTCGTTTAAATCTCTTATATTCTATTATCTTGTCTGATGAATGCTAAGTGGCTTGTAGGGGCTACCTTGGATCGTGACACTCTGTTTCTAATTAATATCATTAATGTGATATATTTATTAACAGATTCGACTGTATTATTCAACTTGATATTATTTAACTTTTGAAAGATAATAATTTTTGAGTTTAGACTCATATCAACTCATTTGTGTTATATTTTTCCTGTGTACGAGTTTTTCTCCAGTAAATATAACAGAGATATAAAAACATTAAAAATGGAAGTGGAGAGGCTACTGATGAAAATAATATAAAGTCCAAAAAATTGTGTTGTTAGGAATGTTACCAAATGAGATGCATAAGAAAAGATCAAGCAGTGGATTCAACTTGAATTTTTTTTAAAAAGTATAAAATCTGTATTTTGAATTTTTTAGGATTTTCTCTGTATTTGATAATTTCATTCCTCAATTATTGTGTATTTAGCTTGGTAGTGACACATATTTTGGGTCTAGACCTAATTAGAATGAAGAAACATTTTGCTATAATGTTATAGTGCTTAGTATAGTTTTGATTAGTTTTTTATCTCCTATTTTATTTGTGTTATTGTGAGTTAAATTAACCCTATGTCAGCTTCACGCCAATTAATTTTTAAGTTAAGGGTACAATGGGTAGCATACTCTATCTGCTCTATTTTTACCTATTAAATAATAATTATTTTTTCGTTCGCTTTTAAAATTCATTGATTTCTCTACACTTTCTATATTTCTACGGCTTCCTCATGCCCAAAAGGTAAGCTCTTTCCTTCTATTTATGTGTTTGGGTCTCTTTGTATTTTGAAATTTCAATTTTGACATTTTCCTCTTTTATTCTTATGTGTAAATGAAGAACTATTGTATTTATGTATTTCTTTTTTGACCATTTTTGTCTTTCAGATTTTACATTGGATAATTGAACTTCTCCTTCTAAGTATTCTCAATAATGGGAGAAGTATAGAAGAAGCAGAGAAGGAGAGAAGAAGCAAGACATTGTCATAGGTGTAGCGTCTAAGGGTTTAAATAGAGATTTGATATTTATCTCAAGACAATTTAATGATGTTAATTTAATATTTATTGTAAAATTTAAGAACAAAAGAACAATATAAAGATGAAGACAAAAAGAATATAAGACAAGAAATATAAAAGATGATAGCAATAGAAATAGAGAGGAAAGATATAGGAGCTTTTCTTATACGAGTGTTCACCAAATCTTCAAGTGTATATAATATGAACCCTTATGCCTCTATTTATAGTGTAACATAGAGACATACAAAAAGTTAGTCATAAACATGACATTAACATGAATATATAAAATGGAGGAGGTTATAAAAGTGAAAGGTTACAAGAATAATGGTTATAAAGTTGGAGGTTATGATTATCTTCATAATGGAGGAAAGTAATGGAAATAATGGGTGAGAGTAACTTCTTGGTGTAGTGGACATCCACACTAAAATATTTTATAGTTCTCTCCCTTGAATGTCCATAGATAATATGCCTCGTTAAAACCTTACTAGAAAAAAACCCTGTGGGAAAAAATCCTAGTAAAGGAAAAAGAGTACACATATCTTTTAATACGCTTTGAATGTTGCCTCGTTAAAAACCTTATCAGGAAAATCCAATTGGGATAAAACCATGGTTAAAAAAAAGAGTACAACACCTTTTTTCTCTCCCTGATAAAAACTTTACTTGATATCTTGGAGACGATGCATTCCAATCTTATATCACAACTTCTCAAATATTGATGTTGGCAATTCTTATTGAATAAGTTTACAAGATTATCACTTGAATGTATCTTTGAACGTCAATCTCACCATTTTGTTGAAGATCAGGTGTGAAAAAGATTTTTGGTGAAATATGCTTTATCCGATCTTCTTTGATTGTATCATCCCTTCAATTGAACTATATATTATTTTTGTATATGGTGGCTGGAATATCTTTTTCAAAAGAAAATCACATATTTTTTGAATGTGACAGATCATGATTCCAACCAAACACACTCCGACTTGCTTTATAGATCAATATTATTTCTGCATGATTTGATTATTTGAATGCCAAGATTTTGTTGTGCCTCCATATTTAAATAAATGGTCTATTTGTGATCGAGATTTATGCGGATCAAATAAATATTCTGCATCTACACAATCAAATTATTTCTGACTTGGAGATTGATCATTTCAATTTTATTGAAGCTTGTCTTTTCTTCTCAAAGAAAATCACACATCTCTATGTGTTGAGTCACTTTCTTTGTTAGTTTCTTGTCATAACTTGAATGATAATATGACAATCATTTCACATAACTTTCATTATGTATATCAAATAATCTTCTAGCATTTGCATAGCCAGCAATCTATAAGTGCACCAATTGCACTAATACATAACATTTTAAATCATTTTCATGAGATCAAAAATATTCTTTCTCTGTGTTTAGCAGTCTCAAAATCATTGGGTACTCAATGAAATTGCTTTAAGACCTTTAAAATCCTTCAAGGATTTTCATATAACCTTCATCGTCTAGTTAGACATAATAATCATTCATTATGCATATTCAAGTATTTCATCTATTGCCAGACTGAAACAAGTCTCATTGCATCCACTACTGGAGAATATATCTCCATTTAATAATGTCAGGATTTTTGCGAAAACCCTTTATGCCTAGAGGCACAAACACCACTTTATATCTTACGGTTATACTTTCGCACAATGATTCATTTGTACCACACTGGCATTATATTTTGATCCATGAACTACAAGATAAAAAAAACCATTTTTCTAAGTGAAACAAAATGTAATTGAATAATGCCAATCATTTATCTGTCCACACTATATGACAGATTCGAATTTAAGATCCTCGTAACCTAATTAGCATTGAGTGCTACTTCATATCAAAGATATCGTCGATGGTCATTTTGATATCGATTCCAATACGACATAACTTATCAAGATCTCTTCATTTTTTATCATTTTCAGGTACCTGAACCTTTGCCAATTTTTTATGAAGTGTTATGTCATAGTGCTCTTTCAAAGCATTTACCTCATTATCATGACCATTTTGATAATTTGCTCCTCTCCTTCCTCAAGGAGTTTTACGTTTGGAATCGATTGGTCTATTACGCTTCTAGCATACCATAGACTCTGTCCTTCAAGGACTATTTATTGAAGCATTTGCAGCTTAATTAAAATATTGGGTCAGCAAATACATCCGGCAAATTATTTGCCATTTTGCAAATGAATTATCTCTTAAACTTCAAGTTCACATTTTTTTAACGAGGATTTAGATAATTCACCCCATATATAATTTTCAGCTGCTAAACATATCTCCTAATGTTAGGAAATCTAACATTTACCCCCAACCTCATTTGGGGATCCATCTTTGTGCGTGGTGGAGCAATAAAATTATATGTGCACACGTTAAATTTTTAGATGAAGATTATTTGGCTCCTAACCCTGAACCATTTGTGATGGGAGAACCTTGTTGGTTTGATGCATACACCTTAAATAAACTCATCTCATACCAAATTTTATTGGAGTGATTTGTTCTCATAATAAATGGTCTAACTATAATTGGAGGCCTAACAATTTCTGCTAAACCAACCAGTATTATCAACATAATTTTATAGTTTGGAATTGTGCTCTTAATTTAACAATTTGAGCAAACAACCTTACAAAAACCAATTTGTAAGTTGTTACAAATGCACATATGACCATATCATAGATGCATCTATTAAATCATAATAGTAAGTGGTCCACGCGGTAGGTGAACAGGCCCATATTCACCTTTTTATATGTTCCAAATAATTTCAGGGGATACAATTTCAACCTTAGCTGGTACAATGATCATTTTATCATGAGAACGAGCAACACATGAGAATTCTTGAAGAATCTTTTATTTCTTCAACATATAACCACATGAATTCTCAATTTTTCGAATCACATTTGAACCGAAATGGTCAACTGATTATGCCAACTGATATTTATTCTAGTAAATAGAAATTTACTTTTGCATGTGATTCCATCATCATGCCTATATTTGTATACAACAAACAAGAGAAACGTGGGTAACCTTTTATGTAAATATTCATAACGCGCTTTGTTTGTAGTAATATGAAGATATTTAATCTTTCAATAATTTACAGTCTCAATATTATAATTTTTTTCAATTCCTCCGAAACTTAAAAAGGTTTCTTTTGAGACTTACTATAACCTCAATATTATGAACTATTTTCATTTCTAGATAGTTAACAAATTTGTTCTGCCGAAACTCTTAATTTTGTGTATTGCAACAAATGGTGATTATCTCCTTCAAGGAGAAAATTATTATTATTGTAATGGTTAAAATTATTACATACAAGACTTAGTTCTTGACAGCCAATGACAAATTTGTGTTGCCACACAACAACATTTATTTTGGTCATGACCACAACCTTTATAGAAAAGAATTATTTATTTCTTTTGTCCTCCAATAGTTCATAATAAAACATACCATAATATTTGTGTAGTACTCAAAGTATATGACCAAAATGACCATTTATGTTAAAATATTTTTTTTTCAATATCTCAAATCTCTCGTAGAGGTGAGATGTGACATTTATCCAACCATACATGAACATGTCCTTATCCATACGAACACAAGTCACATTTTCTTCAATAACTTACCATAACCATTTGTACATGCTCCATAAATTTTTATTAGTCATACTTTGACATTATCAAATTTATTTGACCACCTCAACATCACTTTAAAAGTACTACATGTACTACCACTTTGTATTTCTTTATTTTGATGGAGAATTTAAAAACCTTTCAAATTGGGTTGCACCAACTCAATGTGCCCAATAACTTTTCATACCACTTTGATGGCCAAAACTTACCTTCACATTTGAAGGACCATCTTAGAACCCATAATGTTCTTCCTTTTAATTACCACAATTGACCATTAACATTTTACCACACTCATATTCATACATTTAACCACTTGTCATTTTCAGACACATTATGTCCTGCTACCACATTCACATAGAATGGAGCAAATCAATTGGATAAATTTCATGACTTTTATCAATAGCATATCAATTTGCTCAATCATTGTTACATCGTCATTATATAACGTTGGGACTTGCACCCAATGTCTTATCCATAAGAAAACATTTTAGGTCATTATTTGTTGGGACCCAACCCAACATTTTATTATCATGATGCACCAGGACTCTCACCCAATTTATTATCCTCTTGGTGCGATAGGACTTGAATCCTTCGTCTTACCCTCAATCAACGACATAATAAGCCAAATATAATAGGACTCACCATTGAGCCTTAAAAAAATATTGTCACTCCGTGGTTAACATGCATAAATAAATATAGAACAAAAGAAACACAATAAAAATATTCTCAACAAAGTATGTACTAATATCGTAAACTTGTCAAAACAGAAGCATTATATTATATTATGTTTGGTGCCCAAGAATTAAGCTAGCGAATTACCGTTATAAATCAAAAAATCAATTGCACACTAAGACAATAATAATTCCAATTACACTAAAATAAAATTGCTCACTAACACCACTCCTTTTTCAATTTTCATGTGAACCCAAAATATTTCACAAACAAAACAAAATAAATTAAAAGCTTATGCAATAACCAAAATAGTGAGCATAATCATAAATAAAATATAAAATAAGTTTCACATAAAAAAGAAAGTATATATATTCATAGGTGGAAAAAGAAATGCACAGTAACAATAATATTAATTATTCACCTTGTTCACAAGTAAAATATAAAATAGATTCCACAATAATGTACCTTGTTTCCGAGAAAAAAATAAACACAATTATTTTACCTTCTTTTATTTACTTTGCTTCAATCTTGCAATGGTAGAACATTCGTGCTGATAACGTGTTGTAAAACTTAAGAACAAAAGAACAATATAAAGATGAAGAAAAAAAAATATAAGACAAGAAATATAAAAGATGATAGCAATAGAAATAGAGAGATAAGAGATAGGAGCTTTTCTTATACAAGTGTTCACTAAATCTTCAAGTGTATACAATATGAACCCTTATGCCTCTATTTATAGTGTAACATAGAGGCATTCGAAAGGTTAGTCATAAACATGACATTAACATGAATATAATGGAGGAGGTTATAGAAATGAAATGTTACAAGAATAATGGTTATAAAGTTGGAGGTTATGGAGGTTACAGTTATCTTCATAATGGAGGAAAGTAATGGAAATAATGGGTGAGAGTAACTTCTTGGTGTAGTGGACATCCAGACTATAATATTTTATAGCAATAATGTCCTTGTTCATAATCTAAATTACTGAAAAATAATCAACTTATAATAATGTCAAATTAATTTTGAGAGATGAGTTTAGTTTCTTCCAAATTATGTTAAATTGATCTACACAAAAAAACTTAACTATACTTGTGCTTCTTATCATTTATCGGTTTATTAGTTATTGATCGTTATCGGTTCGATTATCAATTTAATCGTTAATATTTCACACAAGTTCTTAAAAAAATGAAAATCAATTAAAAACAAGGCATCAACTCAAATGAAACATGCATTTGAGTTGAAAGATTGCATCCAGTGTCTTGCCCAAAAGCAAATACTAGTACTTTAAAGAATAAGAGAGTTTGAGACACTCAGAAATGTAAGTACAATATTAAATCCTAGGTCAATGACTTTATATACCGATTGACATAAATATAATTTATTTATTAGTTTACTATTGAATTATCAGTTAACTTGTAAAGAAAAATGCTAAAACCATTAAAAACCGATAACTCAATATAAAAAAATCAAAACCGTTACCCAAAATACTAAACCAATAACTCATTATCCATCAATCAATAACTTTTTTTTTTTCAGTTCGGATTATTAATTAGTGATTCGATTTTAAACAACCTTACTTTAGACCTTAACTGCAAAAAGTGCAATATAATTTTGCTTTAGTATTGATGGGTAAAATTAGATATTCGATGAAATAGTTGAAGCATCATAGATGACAATTATTAAAAATCTGAGCTATTATTTGCAAGGACTCAAGAACTATGTGGGGGTTCATGAATCCTAAGTCAAACAACTTGTGAGAATGACAATGACTTTCATCTTTCTTCCAAGTGTTAACATTTAACACAATTATTTGCTTAATTGATTACTTAGTATTGTGCAGAGTTGGAGTAGTTGGGAATTTGATTATTCAATCCACCAACTCAGGACCCCACCCCAATTATAGCAACTATTTATATAATAATAAGTTAGATGAACTATCAATCTATCATTAATTATTGATAAAAAAGCTCAAATATGTTATCAAATTTTTAGAAAATGCTCATTTATGTCATCTGTTAAAAGTTTGGCTCATCTATGCAATTGCTGTTAAAGAAAAGACTTATCCTTGCCATTTTTTTAAGCCTGATTTTGCAAAATCATTTTTTACACCCCAAACAACTTTTAACACTTTTCATTTAGAGATTTTTGGATCAAATATACTCTTTTTTCTTCTTCTTCCTTAAGAACACCAAGAACACATGAAGAATACCAACAACTCTCAAATTTTCAATGTCTTCTTCCTTTTCTCTTAATTATTTAATGTCTTTGGTAGTTTGGTTTGGGCCGTTATGCTAGTTATAGATCTAGAGCAAAAAGTTCCTTTTGGTATAACTGAAATTAGTCACGTCTGGAAATATTTATGCTTATAAGATTTTTACATTACAAGGGAGTATTACTCAAATCATGTTTTACAGTCATTTCTTGTTTGAGATTATGAGATGAAATAATCACTTCTAACAATACGCTAGAGGATTTTTAATTTTTTTTTTAAAAAATACAGTACGTCTTATAGAAACTTAATTTTCTTAGGCATATAGTCTCAAAATGGTATTATTATTAAAGTCTCAAGGGGGACTCATGTTTTACTCTGGCCTATTATGTCATTAGTGAATGGTAAATTGGTGGATTCAAGTCAAATTACATAAAGATGGTAAGATACCGAGCTTAAGTCCTGATGCATTGCAGTGATAAGATGTTGGGTTCAAGTCTCATTGAATGATGATCCAACACGTCTTCTTATGGATAAATGACATTGAGTTCTAGTCCTAATGTAATATGTTGACAATATAATGATGGTTAAACAAATTACTATGCTCTTGATAAAAATTGCGAAGCCCATCCCATTGAATATGTTCTATTCTTCAAGTGGATGTGATAACAATGCAAATTATGTTTGAAAGAAGACAAATGATATTATGAATGCATCTAAATGTGAAAAAATGACAAAATAAAAATAATCACTATTGTGGTAATTATAAAAGAAAGAAAATTATGTGTTCTTAAAATGATCCTACAAAACACAAGGTAATTTTTATCATCAAAGTGGTATGAAATATCACTGGGCATGCTGTTATGTGCAACCTAATAATTTGTTGAGTTTATAAATCCTCCAAAAAAAGAAAGATAAAATGGTGCACTAGACCTTACAAAGTGATGTTCTTGTGGGGGTTCATGTAAATATGATAAATATCAAGACATGACTATGAGTTTATAGTGATAGTTTTATGAAGTACGTATAAATGTAGTCCATCTTGAAGAAATTGTAACTTGTGATATGTATCGTGAATTCTCGTTCATGCATTATTAAATTGACTTATGTGATTATAGATGTACTTCAAATTAAAATTGAACGAGTATTATTTATGAAAGCAAATATATAAAAAAAGTTATTTTTTGCAACCAAACACCAATTCATTAAATAAAGGAGAAAATGATTTTTTTAACTTATATTTTCTTCTTTAATAATACCTTGAAATAATTTCTAAATTTAAGAAGTATTGAATAGTAAGATAAAGTTCTTTTTTGTTTTTGAATTTTTTTCTTTGGCAACACACCCACTAAGTTTTAGTAATAGATTAAATTATAATATAAGTGTCTACATCTTCAGTTTTAATTTATTTGTCTAGTTTTTAATTTATTATGAAATTTAAGAAAGTAAACATATTTTTGAATCTTGTAGTCTTGAACTAAAGATATGTAGAATGCGTTAATCATATCAAATATAATTTCAAAATATCAAATATGATTCTAAAAGATTGGGTAGAATATTCTACTTTAACTTTACAGAATTACACCATTGATATTGTGTAAGAAATGACTTGATATTATGAAAGGCATAGTGCTAAAATCATGTCTATAATTATGAGTTTTGATATGTAAATAGTATCTTTTTATTAATTATAAAGAAGATATACATAATACCTTCAACTCTTTTGATTCTTGATTTATCAATAGTTATCAGGGTATTAAAGCCTAATTTTTTTTTTTTGAAGTTGCTCTACTTCTTACTCTCTATTGCTGTTTGATTTCTGTCATCAAATTTTTTTTTTTCTTTCTAATGAAATCACATTCTCATGATATTTTATCTATCAAATATGAAGGGAATAACTATATAGTGTGAGAATTTCATTTTCAAATTTTTGTCCAAGAGAAAAGCTTATTTGAAATCTTGAATGAATCAACAATTGAATCAAATGAAAACAAGGAAAAAGCAAGTTTGACATTCTAAGAATGCTTGTGTCATTTCACGGATCCTTAATTTTGTACACACAGTGGATTATATATATTTTGGAACTAAAAGAGTTGTTGGTTGAAGGAAAAGGAATATTACATTTAGTCTATATCAATTCAGCTTGGCATTAGTGATGTGAAATCATCCCAAAAAGATATATGCTCAATGTAATTATACTCCTGATTCAAAAGTACAATATACTATTTGGGAATACAAGCAAAAATATAAATACATTCAGAATTATTATTTGAAGTTTATGACAATCTAGTCAAAATATAATCAAAGTTTTTTAAAAAACCTTTCTTCCCATGTAACACCTCGAAATCTAGGGGCTAACTCAAAGGTCAAAAGCTAGAGATTTGAGCCTGGGAAACCTTCACGTGGGAACCATACGGGTCGTGTAGGGCAGCATGAGGTGTGTGCTGCCTGTGGTGGCTCACAATAGCTACCCAAGGGAGGCTCACCTTCCACGAGCACCATGACGGTTTGTGGTGGGCACCACAACTCGTGGTGGTGCCCGTGAAGGTGAGACAGTGAGCTCCCAAGAATCTCCCTAGATGGAGATCCTCCCACGAGCCACTAAACGGCTCGTGAAGGCCACTACGGGCTGTGGAGAGGGTCATGAAGGGAGTCAAGTTTAAGGGTGGCAAAGCCTAGTCACTATTCAAGGACCACGGCTGCCACTACGGGCCGTGTGGTCCTTGACTGGCCGTGGTGTCCCTCGTGGAGTGGTTCAACAACTTTTAAGTTTAGGACTTTATGGGTCTTTTCCATATTTGATTGTATTAAATCTATGTCATTTTACCCAAGACTAGGACCCCTATATAAGTGATTTTAACCTATACACTCACCCATTCAAGTCATTCTCTCAACTCACCAAAAGAAATTGAGTTCTCCTCTCCAAAATATTTCTCTCTCTAGAAATTGAAGAAGAAGAAAGAGTTGAAGTTAGGGTCAAGTTCAAGTATCCATTCCTCAAGAATTTGTGGGCTTTGTTATTAAGGTTTGATAACTTTTCATCCATTGAATTCTTGCCTACATGGATACCCTAAGTTCTCCCAATTGAAAAGTAGAATTCCCCAAATTGAGTTAGGGTTTTCTTCTAAGTTGTGGGTCTTTGTGTAATTTGATTCAATTCAGTGAATCATGAGTATTTATGCATGAATTGAGTGGATTCTATGATATTATGATGAATTCCATGTACCCGTGACTAATGCATGCTTTTTATATGAAGTTGATGTAAATGAGTTTTATGCTATGAAAGGAGAAATTATGGTTTAGATGTATTCTTATATCATTGATAAGATACATTACGAATTGCTTGAGATTAAAGTATATATAATGATTTATGATTAGAATTGCTTTGATATTGAAGCTTATATGATGAATTATGATATGAATGTCTTTGAGAGTGAAGCCTAGGTATGAATTGTTTATTGTTGTGGAAAGGATTATTCCACATGATTTCCTTTATGAATATATGAATGTGGAAGGATTTTTCACATTGAAGGATTCTAGGTTGAAAGACTTTCTCACCTAAAATGAATCTAAGTTAAAAAATTACGAAATTGATAAGGCTAGAGGCGATTACCCTAGACCTCTAAATTAAGATAGAAGATGAGGCGAGTACCCATATTTCTTAGAATAGGATATGAGGCGAGTACCCATATTGAATACGAGGCGACTACCCTTATTCCAAGAAATTGAACAAGAGGCGAGTACCCATGATTCCTCATAGAAAGACAAAAGACGAATAGCCATGTCATATGGTGTTGGACTAGAGGCGAGTACCCATGGTCCTTGTGTAAGTTGGACTAGAGGCTAGTAACCATGATCCTTTATGTAAGGAAAGAGGTGAGTACTGATTAAGAATATTTTAATGTCTATCAAATACACTTCATCCAATTTTAAGTGTAGACTATCGTTAAGCAATATATCACCCAACAATTGAGTTGGGGTCGAGTCCCACAGGGAGCAGTACATGTTTAAATTTAATCAAGAAGTATGAATGTGATCTAACTAGATATAGGACTAGAGATTATCAAAAAAGACATGAAACAAATAAAAAGAGGTGACACGAATGTCAGATGAAGGGGTTTTTGGTTTGCAATTATCAACTACAATGCATTCACAAAAACTTTGAAAATAATAATAAGGAGAGGAATTCTCGGGATGTGATTGATTATAGACAAATTTTGATATATGGGTAGTTGAAACTACTAGTAAATAGCTAAATATCAGTGGGTAGGCTAGACTATAAGGGAGATAGTTTTCTCTCAAGCAACTATCTCGAATGTGGTGATTTCTTTCGAACATCAACAAACATAACAATGAAGAACAACCCACACCTTAATTCATCTCTCTCAAGCTAGATGGGTAGGATTGGTTTTGGGATTCACTCTCTCAAGCTGAACCCAGCTCAACCCAATACCTACAGATCATCAATCAATAATCTTAGTTCTAAAACCTCTCTTTCAAGCAAACTAAGAACACAAGGTTAGAACTGCATTTACAACTACAATTCATAAATTAAATCACAACTAATGATTAAACCCACTTCAATATAACATTTAAACTAGTAATTAACAATACACATAAACAAATTCAACCCATAATCACATGATCACACCCCAAGAATTGAGGCTTTAGACAAATATCATAAAAGAGTAAAAAAGGTAACCAAATCGATTAGCCATCAATTGGGTAAGATTAATTTAGTCTTTACAATGCTTCAATTTGCAGAAAATTTAAAACCTACTTTCGAAATCTCCAAATTGAATCTCCAAAATCCTTCAAGTCTATCGAGAAACTTTGAAAAACTCAAGAGAGAAGTATTCTAAGCTAACTTAGTATATCAAATTAACTATTCAAAATCTAATTTATAGTTGCCAAAAATAAGCCACGAAGGGCCATTAGGCGAGGTTCGGCGAACCACCCTTTGATTTCTTCTATCACCTTTTTGCCTTGGCTCTCTGCCTCCTTAAGTCCTGTAACTTTGGGTGATCACTCTTTGATCGTGGAATTGCTCGGCGATTCGCTGACTGCCCTTTTTCTATTGCCATTTTGGTTTCTTCCCTCAGGGCTGACACATTAGAAATTTAGGCAGTCAAAATAGCCATTCGATGATTCACCAAGTGCTCTTGGCGATCATCAGGCTTGCCTTTCTTCACTTCTTCAGTTTGTTTTGTTCCTTTTTGCCTGTTAGTATCCTTGCTTTGCTCCTCAATCCATATACCTGAAAATTAAGGCTTTAACATTAGTTTATGGCACAAATTAAGCATTTGAGGACACTAAATCTATATAAACAAAGCTCTAAATGAGTCCAAATTTTGGATTCGTCAACACCCCCAACTTAAACTTTTGCTTTTTCTCAAGTAAAACTAAAGATCAGTGTTAAAAAAGGACGTCTCAAATAGTGCTGCATAAAACTCAACATGAATGCACACAACAAGGTTCAACTTACTCATGTAATGATCAATTATGCATTCAAAATTCAAATTGTGACTCACCATTATCAAAGATGCTCAAGTTCACAATACTTGCTTCAAATGCAAGTTCAAGCTCAACACAGGTACTCAAATGCTCTCACAACAAAGATGATTCCATATTCACACAAAATTCTTCAACAATTTAAAGTTCTGGAATCACATACAACTCTCACACTCACAAAGATGAGCACATACATGATTTCACCCATAGGTTTGCCTTTATTTTCCAATTAACATTCATTTTAGCTCACACAAGATCACAAATGTCTTTTCAAGGCTTGTAACGGGACTGCATGTAAAGGTATGGATATTTAGGCTTAGTGGCTTCTACTTTCATGAAGTATAGTCTGAACATTACATTCCTCCTTTTATTTAACAGTTCAATCATGCTCATAATCCACCCCATTATTCAACTTCATATGAATTATTAGATACCCCATTTGTTTTGAAACTTCTTTACCTTATTTCACAACTTTTTCATTCTTTTTCTTTGCTTTCTTCTTTTCTCTTTTTTTACATTGAGGGGTTCAATCTTTTTCAAAACCATTTCTCAAGGGGGAATTTCTCACACTTCTTGATTTTCCTTTTCTTTTCACCACACCCCCAACTTAGGCTTTTGGACTAAGTTGGCTATTCAAAGAAACCACACTTCATGAAAGTTATGGGTGAGTGGATAAAGAGGGATCACCATTGTTCAAGTTTCTTTCAAGAAAAGGATAAGGCTCAAGAGGGTTCAAGCAAGGTTCACACATCTCACAAGTTTGGCCACAAAAAAGGCATATTGTTAAGTTGTTTCACTCTTCAAAATTTTTGCCTAAGATCATTTCAAGTGCTTGCGCCACTTAGTCAACCGGACCAACGGGGTAAATTCTAGGTATCATATGTTCAAAGTAATCTCATCACACAAGACATTGACACCAATATCAAACAAGACTCCATACTTTCTAGATAGTGTGTAATGTTCATCACAAGAGACTCATTTGATAGTTGACTAGTCACAACGAGATGCTAAAAGTTCACACATTGTCTATGCAACTTCATTGGCCACATCGTAGCTGCATATTCATTTCGTTCAATTAAGAGCACTATTTAAGTCAGTGATATTTATCACAACTGATACTCAAATTCACTCAAGAACAGCCACAAGAACACACAATAGAGGTGGCAAAATTTTAAAATTAGGTTTAAAACCATTTCCATTCAAAACAAGGTCCACAAGCTAAAACATCCACAAGATCAAAATCAAAACACATATATAGATCATAAAACCCAATATTCACAAACAAAACACAATCGCAAGAGGTAGGTACAAAAATACCTCACCCTACCCATAAAAAGAAAGAAGTTGTCCTCAAATGCAACTAAAACAAAAATAATCAATAAAAACAACAGAGAGGGAGGTAAGAATGTCATCCTACCAGGCTAAGCCTGGGGTGAGGCCTGCATCACAGTCGCTCCATCTGTCAGGGTATCAGTGCCCGATGTAGCAACAACTATGGCTCCACAAGAGCCGGCCATAGTAGTGTCTCTCAAAGAGGCCTGTCGGGCTGTCTCAAACATGGCACCCCCTAGATTGGCTAGATACTCATACACAACAACATTTCGCTCCTCAAGAAGTTCTTCATCAGTCTCAGTCTCAAACTCTGCAGCATCAACATCTTCCATAATATCATCTCCGGTGGTAGACAAAGGCATATCAGAAAAGACAAGAACATCTGCACCCAGGGCATCAGGGACCTCTGCCAACTTAAATAGTGAAGTGAAGTTTTTTGACTTCAGATAGTCCACATCCTTTCTCAAATCAGAAACATCGGCTTTCAAAGTTGTAGCCTCAGTGGTAACCCCCTGTCCTCTCTTGCAAATCTCTACTCTCACCGTGAGAGCATAAATGGAAGCTTGGAGAGGTGTCAGCGCAACTGTGATGGCTCTTTCATTCATCCAGGGTACCTTCGCCTCTAGCTGGGAAAGCCTCACATTGGTAAAATAGGTTAGGTGACCCATCTTGAGGAGCATGGCCGGAGTTATCGGAGTCCTCGAGAAAGTTGTACCAGCAGCAACTATAGGGGACTGGGAGCAGTATAAGAACTTGGGGCCTGGGAAGGAGTGGAAATAGATGTACCTGAAGGCCTGGAGGTCGGAGTAGGCAAGGCCGCCTCTGTAGGTAAAGAATAAAGTCAACCTCTGGGGATGTATTCACTAGAGTTGCTCTCCTCCTATCAGCCTTGTCTTATGTGTACTCGGCCTCGATGCGTTGGATGTCCGTGGAAGATGTGGGTGTAACCTCAACATCCCCCTTCTCATCATGAGGAACTCCAGCCCGACGGCATAACTCTGTAATGAGTACTGGAAATGGAAGGGACGTCTGGCGCTGTTTGGCCCTTATGGACATATCTTGTGCTATAATCAACCCCAAGTTCATCCTTTTCCTGACTATGATAGATCCGAGACAAGCCACCTTTTGGTGGCGGAGAATGGACTCGTTCTGTGACGGCATAAAAGAGTTGCTGGTGAACCCAAACCAATACCAAGCTTCTATGTTCAGGTCCTTCTTCTTGATAGGTGTTTTGGCCTCAATCCACCAAGGGGTGGCATCAGAAATAAGGGGAGCTAGCCATCCCTTTAGGTCATCCAGAGTCTGTGGAGTGATCATGCTCTAGTACTCATGCTGAAAACTTGCATCTCTCTCAAACACAAAATTGATATGATCCCTGGTACATCTCACTATCCTTCCTTGGACCACCACAGATTCCACTGGTCTGAAAGCAATGGCCTTCTTATTTACCTTGGGTACCAAGTCACTATAAGCTTCATAAAACTCTCAGACCCATATAGGACTGTATGGGCCACGGGTCTTGGTGAAGACATTAAACCTATGGAACTGGAGGGTGTCTCATACATTTGGTTATCTATCCACTACACCATCCGTGGACAATCTCTTTTCTTTTAGAATGGTCCTCAATCCCTCGACCTTTGACTTGGGAGGAGGGCCCTAAAATAGTGGTGCTAGAACCACTGTCTGTGCTGGAGTTGGCACTAAATCTGCAGCAGGAGGGGTCATCTCCGGAATCCTAAACGGATCTTGACAAGCTTTTGCGCGAATCTCTGCTCGCCGGGTCTGTAGTAATTGATCATCCTCAGACTCAAAGAATGAAGCATGAGAATCAAAGTATTCCCCATCACTATCGAAGTTGTGCTCCGATCTTTCAACTACGGGCGCCTTGGCCTTGCCTTTGCCTCCTTTCGGAGGTGCTTTCTTGCTCTTTGTGGTGGAAATAACTACTCCCTCATTTATCACAATACCCCGTGCCTTTTTTTGGGGTGGCATGACACTATCATCATAATTGGTTTCTGCCATATCTGCAAAACACATCAAAAAGTGTTAGAGATCGTTCAAGAAAATTATAGAAACCAAGTTGCAGAAAGACTCGCCGAGTCACTTGGGTGAGCCAGATTGGGTTCGTCGAAAAGACCAAGTCAAATTTTTTTCCAGAATTCAGGAATGTCAGTGATGTTTAGGGCCTTTTAAAGAATCGCCGACACCAATTGGCGAGCTTAGACTAGGCCGCCGAATATTACAGTGCATTTTAAGGGTTATGGGCACAGAAAGGGCGATCTAAGGAACCTTTCGACAAGTCGCTAAGTGAAATCGGTGAGCTCAAGCTTCCCGTCAAAAGTTACAAAATCAACCTTGCCAAAAATGAAATCAAAGGCAATCAAAGGGGGACTTTGGCAAACCACCGAACCATTCGGCGAGCTCGACGCTGCTCGCCAAACGACCCAATGTGCTAATTTTCAACCCAATTTCCCAAAATAAAGCCTGAAGCCCTTGAATTAAAAATCAAACACACACACATAATGCAATTAGCACTAGACCCGTATGACGCATGCCCTCGGGGTACTCAAACTTACCCCGACTTGGCCAAAATTGGCCATTAGATGAATTTTGCTCTTAAGAATGACGTCAAACACTCCATCATTGGAAAAATAACGTCATTTAGCACAACTCGGGGTTACTTAGACTCCACCCAATTAGACTCAATACAAAATTATCACAAACCAACAATTTAGAACTAATTTTAACGCACAAAACACGGGAATTCAATGGTTTAAGAATTTAGGCACCAATACAAACACATTACAACTAGTTAGACACATAAAATATGATTAAAGCAGTTACCCAACATACATTAATATACATTTACCTATTGCATTTGATTTTAACCACAAATCGAGATTATGGGGTTCGAAAAACCAACTTGTATGCCAAATTTAGAAGTTAAAATCGTATTTGCAACTACAATCTCATTAAGTTAAAAAAAAACTACTAAAAGAAATCACATTTGAACAATAAATAGACTAACAATAAACAATACCCAACATGAAATTAAACCCATATTCACAAAATCACATCCCAAGAATTGGGGTTTTAGCTAGACATAGAAAAAAGAAGAAAATGATACCAGATCGAAATAACATCAACTAGGTATGATTTATATTCACTTTAAACGAGTCTAGGATGAAGAATCTTTAATACCCACTTTCAATTTCTTGGAATTGGAAATCTTCAAAAGCTAAGAACAAGGTCTCTCTACTTGAAAACTTAGAAAATAAAATGTTGCATCTAAAATTGCATACTATGATAAAAATTCAATCTAGTATTTATAGTTGTCTAAAAATGTGTTGCGAAGCATCACTCGGTGCAGTTAGTCAGGATCGCCGATGCACTCGGTAATCCGCCCTTCGTCTTCTTCATCGCCTTTTAGCTTTTGCCTTCGGCATCTTTGCGTTCTAGATCATTGGGCGATATAGTACTGCTTTGCGGAACTGTTTGGTGATGCGCTGACTGCTCTTTTTCATTGCCGACTTGATCTTTTTCTTCAGGGCTCAGCTTACTGGAATAATGGGTGAGGTTAAGGCCATTTGGCGAACCGCCCAATGGTTTAGGCGATCCTTAAACCTTCTTTTCTTCATCTTTTCAACCATATTGTTCCTTTTTGCCAAATAGTGTCCATGCTTTGCCTCAAACTCCAAATACCTGAAACTTAAGGATTTACATTAGTTTTTGAGACAAACTATGCATTTGAGGACACTAATTCTATTAAAATAAAGCCATAAATAAGTCCAAATTGTGGACTCGTCAATACCTCTAACTTAAACTTTTGCTTGTTCTCAAGTAAAACTCAAGTTCGACAGCTCAAAAAGGATTTCTTGAACACTGCAAAGGCTCTATCATGAATGCACACATAAGACTCAATTTACTCATGCGTACATCAAATGTGCACTCAAAGTTTCAAGTTGTGACACACCATTATCAAAGAATCTCAAGCTCACTATACTTGCTTCAAATGCAAGTTCAAACTCAACAAAAGTTTTCAAATTCCCTCACACAAAGTATGATTCCATATTCACACATAGTGGTTAAACAATTTAAAGCTCCAGAATCAAATGCACCGCTCACATTCACAAAGAAGAACACTATGCATACTTTCACCCATAGGTTTGCCCGTATTTTCCAGTAGACAATTGTTTTAGCGCACTCAAGATCAAAAAGGTCTTTTCAAGGCTTGTAATGGGGCTGAGTGCAAATGTATGGTCATTTAGGCACAGTGACTTTAATCCTCATGAAATGTGGTGCTCACAACACTTCCTTTCCTCTTCTTTCATCATTTTCTTTAGTGCTCATAAGTCATTCCATTATTCACTTTCCATGGATTGTTCGGAAACCCCATTTATTTTTTACTTTATTCCATGAATTTTTCTTTTTCATTCTTTTCTTTTCACCTCTCTTTTTTTCTTGTATGGAGGAATTCCATTTTTTTCAAAACCATGGGTTAAAGGAGAATTTTCTTGCACTTCTTGACTTGCCTTCTCTTTTCATCACACCTCCAACTTAGGCTTTTGGCCTAAATTGGCTATTCAATCAACCACAAATCAAGAGGATTATGGGTAATGGATTTAAGAAAGGTTATGTTTTCATCAAGTTTCTTCCAAAGAAAGGTAAGGCTCAAGGGGTGTTCAAAAGAGGTTCACACTCTCACAAGTTAGGCCACAAAAGAGGTATATGTCAAATTGACTCACACTTTTTGAAGTTGCCTAAGATCATATGAAGAGATAGCCTTACTTAGTCAGCTGGACCAATGGGGCAAATTCAAGGTGTTAACATGCATGATTCACAGTAAGTTCATCACACAAAGCATCGATACCAAAGTCAAACAAGACTCCACACTTTTGCTAGTGTGCAACGATCACCACAAGAGACTCGATTTGATAATTGGGCTAGTCACAATGAGTGCACATATTGTCTATGCAACTTTATTTGGCCTCATCGTAGGCGCACATTCATGTTTGTCGAATATTAGAACTATTTGAGTCATCAGTATTGATCAAAACTGATACTCAAATTTGCAAGCAAACAACCACATTCAACACATACAAGAGGTGGTAATTTTTTTTCGAAAGCGTTAAAAATATTTTTCAATTTAAAAACAAGGAGCCACAAGCTCAAACCTTCCATAAAAAGCAGTGTAACGCAAATTTAGCATAAAGCCCAAATAGATAAACAAAACAGATATGCATAAAGGTGAGCCTCACCTCATTACAAATGAATGACATTTGTCCTCAAATGCAAATAAACATATCCAAAAGTGAGAACAAATAAAGACAGAGAGAGAGGTAAAAAGGGGATCCTGTCTAAGCAGTCGCTCCATCTTTCTGGGCATCAGTGCTCGGAGTTACCTCATAAGGACCAGCTCCACTGGATTCACCCATGGAGGCGTCTCTCAAAGATGTCTGGCATGCAGTCTCATACATAACATTCTCTAGATCTATGAGATCATTGTACACATCATCATCATGTACCTCTATCCACTCCTCATCGATCTTTGCCTTTGAGTCATCAGCTGCTGTGTCATCCCTCTGTATGTCTCCGGTGGTACCCGAAGGAATCACTAAAGTCTCTGGGGAATCTACGTCATCAACATCCTTCAGTAGTGAGGTGAAGTCGGTAGACTTCCAATAGTCTACATCATTCCTCAAGTCTGATACCTCGGCTTGCAAAGCCGAAACCTCTGAGGCCTTCCCCTGTCAGCTCTCACAAGCTGTGACTTTAGTAGCCAGATCATCAACAGAAGCCCAGTGGTGGTCAGTGCAACCAAAATAACACTTTCAATCATCGCTGGGATGAATCTCTCTAAATGAGTCTCTCGCACATCAGCTGAAAAGGCCAGATTCCCTATTTTTAGGATCATCGCCTGAGTAATCTTGACTGGATGGGACGAGGTGGAGGTCCTCGAAACCTATGAAGAAGTGGAAGGGGTAGAAGTACCAGAAGGCCCGGAGGCCAGAGTAAGCGAAGATGCCTCTATAGGTAAAGAATCAACATCAACTTTCGGATAAGCATCTGCCAGAGCTGCTCTCCTCCCATCAGCCTCCTCTCATATGTATTCCGCCTCAATACGCCGGATGTCAGTGGATGAAGAAGATGTGACCTCAATATCTGTTGCAGCATCTCGGGGTAATCCAGCACGCCGTCACAACTCAGTGATCAGGATCGAGAATGGTAGAGAGGTTTGTCTCTGCTTGGATCTCATGACTATCTTTTGTGAAATCATAATTCCTAAGTCGATGTGCCTTCTGTATATAATGGACCCTAGGCATGCCGCCTTAGAATGGCGGAGGATAGATTCATTCTGGGATGACATAATGTTGCTACTGATAAAGACAAACCAGAACCGGGCAGCAATACTCAAATCCCTCTTCTCAATAGGGGCGCCCACCTCGATTCACCTCGGGGTGGTATAAGAAATCAAAGGTGCCAGCCACCCTTTTAGATCATCAAAGGACTGACAACAGGCTATCCATCATACGAGTGTGTAGAGTGCAGATCTCTACCTAGTACAAAATTAATATACTCACTGCTGCATTCGACCTTCTTGCCCTAGACCATGACCGCCTTAATCGGTCTGAATTCACTTGCCTTCTTCTTGCTCTTTGGAGCCAAATCACCATAAGCTGTGTAAAACTCATGAACCCAAGAGGGAAAATAGGAGCCTTGGGGCCTAATGAACTGCTCGCACTTGTGGAATTGGCGGGTCTACCTTATAGCTGAATACTTCCTCTCTAAGCCTTTTATAGAAAATAACTTTTCCTAGGGGATGGTACGTAAACCATTACCTTTCAATCTATTCAGAAGCCTGGGAGGAGGAATGACAGGAAGCGCAGGGTTCATAATTGTAGAAAGAGTCACCGAACCATTCGGCGAGTCGCCAGTCACTTTGGCTAGCCAGATCGGGCTTGTCGAAGGGACTGGCCTGAAAAATTCCCAAAAAAATGGCAGTTCAACAATATGCAGGGCCTTTTGGAGAATCGCTGACATTACTCAGCGAGCACAAACTAGCCCACCGAAATTGACAGTGTGTTTTAGGGGTTAGGGGCGCATAAAGGGTGATTAAAGGAACCTTTGGATGAGTAGCCGAGTGAACTTTATAAGCTCAGGCTTCATGCCAAAAGTTACAAACTCTAATCTAGCCAAATCATGAAATTTTAGGTGATCAAGGGGGGACATTTGGCGAATAACTGAACAGTTCGGTGAGCTCGACCCAGCTCGCCGAATTGAACAACATGCCAAATTTCAACCCCGATATCCAAATTCAATCCCACAGCCCCCGAAAACAAAATCAAACCACACACTTATTCAATTAAGCCCAAACCCAATCGACCCATGCCAACGAGGTACTCAAACTTCCCCCGGTTTGATCAAAATTGGCCATTTGATGACTTTTGCCCTTAAGAATGACGTCAAACTCTCCATCATTGGGAAAAGTACGTCTTTTAGCGCAATTGGGGGTTACTCAAACTTCAACTAATTAAACCCAACAAAAATTTACCACAACCCAACTATTTATGATTAATATTAATGCACAAAACTCAGGAAATCCACATTTTATGGATTTTAGGCGTGATTACAAAATTAAGACAGGAAAACTAACACATCAACTATGATTCAAGTACAGGCCCAACACACATCATCACAAAATTACCAAAAACATTTTAGTTCAACTTCTAAACTAGAGTTCGGGGTTCAGAAAACCAACCTTTAAGCCGAATGAAGGTTTTGAAAAGCTAGGTGGCAATGAAATCCCTATCTGAGAATGACACAAGATCAAAAAGTGATAAAAATGCAAAAGTATAGAAAATTTAGAGTGCGGGTGAGTGAGTATGAGATTATAAATAGGAGAATGCTAAAGATTTTGAAAGTTTTAACTGTTTGGCCTTTTAAAACCTTTCAGATCGCAGCGCATTCGGCGATATTAGTCGACCATGCTGAACCACTCGGTGATTTGCTAAGTGGTGACATACCTCACTGAGTTTTCCAAGACGTCCAATTAATTTGGGGGTTTAAACGGCAGAAAAAATTGGGCTCGCCGACCTATTCGGTGAATTGCCGATTTGTCCATAGGCCCATCGAGTTTTACTGTAACGACTTGAAAAATGATAGGTTGACTTAGACCCTTACTAATTTGATGTGTAGGTTATTTTAGACCTTAAAATTAGCAAGGAAGAAGCCTAGGGTGAAAGCAAGGGCCTAGGCTAGCAAGATTGAGTGAAGAAAACCTTATTCTTTGGGGGACTGTTTGGAGATAGGGGTTCTTGATCACCCAAAGGGTTTGGCAAGTCACCATTGGGATCTTGTGATTGTCTAGTGGACTGCCCCATTGGCCTAGGTACTGGACCAAAGGGCGAGATGAGTCCTAGCTCACCAACCATCTTGGCATATCGCCCATTGCCCCATCTAGATCGCCTAGTGGACTGCCCAATTGGGAGCTCACTGGAAATTTGGGTGAGCCAAGGGTACACTTGGTGATTCACCTAGTGCCCTTGTCGAGCCTAGAGGGGTAAATGGGCGAGGTAAGTCGTGAAGGAGGGGAATTTTTAAGTGAAGACTTTAAGGGTCCCTAATCCTTTTCCAAATTTGATTCCTCATTATCCTATTCCTTTCCTAGAAACTATAAGACAATTTTAGACTTGAATTCTTTCAATTAACTCTCTCCAAATATAATTAAAGGAAAACCCGTCTCTTCTCAAATATTTCTCTCACTAGAAATCCTCTATTAGAGAAGAAAAAGAAGGGAGCCTTTGAAGGTAGGGTTTGGTGATTCCAAGATGGTTCTTCCTCAAATTTCTTGGGGATTCTTAATAAAAGGTATGGTATTCTTGATCCTTGTCTAACTTTTCATTCAAGGAGCCAATTCAAATGTGATTTCAAAGTATGAAAATCTAGGGTTTTACTCAATCTTATGTGTTCTTTCATCAAACATTTTCAAATGGTTTCTAATGAAAAATTAAGATTGTTTTAGTGTTTAATTGATGATTTACGATGAAAATACTCTATGAACCCATGAATTCTGTCAATTCCTAATTTGTGCCCTTATGAAGTGGGTTTGATGATTATGAAAGCTTATGAATGGAATATGTCTAAATTGCTTTGGGTTATAGTGTTGTATCATTATATATGCCTTAATTATGGCAAATTATTGGTGTGTTGATGATTTGAGATTCTTGGCCTTGAAGGCAACTTATGACCTAATGACATGCTGAAATAGAATTGTTCTTGAGCTATTGATCCACTAGAATGGTGGAGGTGTTTAATTACTATGTATGTTTATGATGTGAAGTATATGTGTGTGTGATCTCTATGAATGTATTATGATCATGTTTAGAGGGCAATTGTATGAATGATGATGATTATGTGAAAGGCTATTCTCATATACACACATACTCATGAATGACTAATGAATGAAGTTTTATGATAATGTTGATGATGATGGGTTAATTAAAAGGCTATTCTCAATTGTAGTATAATGAATGATAATGACTTGTTGTGAAAGGACTTTCTCACATTAAGGGGGTTCTTAGGTGAAAGGCTATTCTCATCTTTGAATCTATGATCTATCTAATGAATGAATGTTGGGTTTGAGATGAATACTCATTCGGGAGATTGAGGCGGGGTATCTAGCAACAATCTCTTATCCCGTAATACTGAATGTAATGTACTCCGTGGGGAATATTGCTAAGCACTGAGAGGATATAATTGAGATAGATGCTCATCCGGGAGTTGAGGCGGGGTATCTAGTAACAATCTCTTGAGATGGATGTTCATCCATGAGTTTTGGCGGAGTATCTAGTTGCAATCTCCCTATCCCATAACTATGTGCCCACATAGGTCTAGCTAGTGGATCCACTTAAGATAAAGAACAATGGTCCTACCTTAAGTAAGTAAGAATCCCTTATCCAGTATGGGTGACACTGGGATTCCATGAATTGCTCACATGGTCTATGTCGATTAAGGCTTACCCCCTTAAAGAATGTTAATTAACTATGTCCTCCTAAGAATGCACTACTTAGTGTGGGTGGTGGTATGGGACGCCATCTATGCATTGAACAAGTGGGCTTTGAGAAAGGTGGTGGTGTTCCTTTATAATGCCAATGAAATGAATGTGCTCTTATAATTATGTTAATAAGAATGTTGATTTAATGTCTAATGAATGAAGGTGCTTTTAATTTAATGAAGTTAAGGAAGAATGTGACTTATGCTTAAATGAGATGATGCATGCTATGCTTGGATTGTATTATGAGTTACTTCCCTGTTATGACTTTTTGAATATGAATGTGACTTGTCAATGGTCACTTCAAAGGAGTAATTAGTGTGAGTAGTAGTATGGGATGCTACTTGCACATTGCACAAGTATGACTTAGAGTTGTCTTGGATGTTGGTCTTAATGTGATGTTGTGACTTATTGAATGTTTATGTTTCTTACATGCTTTATTGTGTAAAGGTGGAAAGGATGAATGGTAAGTTCACTTTTGATGACCTTAAGGTGGTACTTTTGTGTGGATGGTTGTATGGGATGCTATCCATGCATTGCACAAAGTATAGCTTAAGGGTTACTTGAGGTGAAGGCTTAATGTGAAGGTAATGGATTATATGTGATTATGTTTTAAACTAGTTGAATGACTTGTATGTTGATTATGTCTTGTATTATGCCTCTTATGTTTATGTTCATGATGGTTTTTTATCAAAATGGCATATATCATGACTTTCAAACAAATCTACGCTTTAAGCTTGTTTTTGCATGGCTATCATACTTAGTACTTAATTGTGCTAACCCATGTTTTCTTTACCTTTATAAAGTGTAGGGATTGGTACTCAATTTGATTCTTGCTAGTCAAAGGTTGGATTAGAGTTCTTCCAAGAAATCTTTTGGTATGTCCTCATAGATTGAGGACTAGGACTTTTAATGTTTCTAGTTGTTTCATATTTTAAGACTTTTGTTAAGACTTCGATTGTAAAGGGTCGTGTCCCTACTTTAGTTTTCAAGACTTTGTTTAGATGGCCATGTGAGACTTAGACTTCTGCTCTTAAATGAAGCTCGAATGCTTTTGGATCTAAATAAGTTTTAAAGTCCACATTATTTTTATGTATTGAATGTTATGAATGCTAAGAGCCTTATACGAGACCCCTTCGGGGTCATGTACGTCGGTAACTTCTAGGGAATAGGCTTGGGTCATTACAAATTTGGTATCAGAGCATAAGATTTTGGAAATGGTTTTTAGGATTGATGTCTCACAAGCCACGTCTAGTAGAGTCTTGTTCATCGGTGTGAGTCGCAACACATCTATGAGAGAGAGGCTATAGGACGTTAGGAGTTACACTTCTTTCATATTCTTGAAGTCTTGCATTAGAGTTTAAATCTATAATTGTTCTCTTCTTAATCCTTCTATTGTGGTTATAGGATATGAATACAAGAAGGACACCCGCAAGGAGAGTGGAAGAGGAGAATCAGAATGAGGGAGTTCCTCCCTAAGTTGTTCAAGGAGACCAAGTTCCTCAAGTCAACCAAGGAAATCAAGTTTCAATTTCCCCTGGCCATGACTAATGAGGAGATTAGGTTGGCTTTTCTAACCTTAGCTCAAGCTATGAAGACCCAAGTGAATAGAGATGTGGGGCCTAGAATGAATGCTATTGAGAGTAATATGGCTTCTAAGTTGAGGGATTTTGTGAGGATGAATCCTCCGGGTCCTAGGATCTAAGGTGGGAGAGGATCCCTAAGAGTTCTTGGATGAGGTGTATAAGATAGTAAATGCTTTGGGGTGACTTCTAGGGAGAAAGAAGAGTTGGCTTCCTATCAATTGAAAGTTGTGGCCCAAATTTGATTCACTCAATGGAAAATCAATAGGGCTATAGAAGCGGGTCATAGAAAATGGGAGTAGTTTAAGAGAGCTTTCCTTGGTAGGCACTTTCCTCGTGAGAAAAGGGAGGTTAAGGTGGAGGAATTTATCAACCTTAGGCAAGGGAGCTTGAGTGTAGAGGAGTATTACTTGAAGTTTACCCTATTGTCTATGTATGCTCCATCTTTGGTGTCATACCTTGGAGATAAGATGAGTAGGTTTGTTACCAGTGTATCTGACCTAGTAAAGGAAGAGTGTCATATGGCGATGCTTTATGATGACATGAATATCTCAAGGCTTATTATGTATGTGCAATCTATTGAGTAGTCTAAACTTGAGAGGAAGGGTAAATAGATGAAGAGGTCTAGGTCTGATGAACAAAGTCAACCAAGGTCCAAGAAGAGGTTCTACAACCAAGATTCTCCTATGGTCAACAATGACAGGGTGTCTAACACTAAATCTCAAGGAGGGAATGGAAGTGGTTCTTCTTTTGAGAGGTCTAGATGTGCCATGTGTGGGAAACAACATTTGGCTAAGTGTCTTGCCAGTACGTATGGGTGCTTTGGATGTGGAAAGAAGGGTCATAAGATGAGAGATTGCCCAACACTCTCAGCAAAGAGAAGGGAAGATAAGCAAGCTTCTCTTGATGGCCCAGATCCTAATGCTCCAAAGAGAAACCGTTTCTATACTCTTCAAACTAACAAGGACAAAGGAGCTAATCCGAGTAAAGGTACCAGTAAGTGATAGTTCCTTTTTGGTTGTGAATGTTGTAGCGAGGTTCTTATGTTGTTTTCATATTGGCCTTAGTTGGGTTTTCTCCTAAGTAGGGGATAGCATGTTGAATAGTAAGGTTGTTGAGAGTTTTGATATCCTTATCTCCTTCCTTCTATTCTTATTCAAGTTTGAGACCAAGATTTCCTTGTAACTTGTTTCATGTTTTTGGTGTCATATGTGAATATGTGTTTTCATGGTCTCCTTATGTTATGCAAGTTCTTAATGAGTTAATGTTTATATAAGAAAATGAGTTTTTATGAGTTGTGTTTCTCATGTTGATGTGCATTTAGTATGAGTTGTCTATCTGCTTCATGAGGTTAAATGTTGAACATGCCTAAATGTGCTTCTGAAAGTAATTGCATAATGTGCCTATTGATGTTATGATGAGCATGATATGAGTTGGAGAAGGAAGTTCCTCTAATGAAATGAGAAATATTGTTGTTGTTGTTTTGATGCGTAGTGAGTTTGTAGAAGTAGTTTCTACTTTCATGTGTTGCATTGAGCTTATGATGTGGAGTTGATGTTTCCTCCTATGTTTATGCATTTTATATTGATGTGTCATGATATATGGGCTGCTAGTCTTGAGTCATTTTTTTCCCTTAATGTGCTTAAGGTGTCATTCGAGGACGAATGTTTCTAAGTGGGGGATAATGTAACGACCCAAAAAATGATAGGTTGAACTAGAGCCTTAACGTTTGGGTTAGTGTGACTTTAAGTTGATGTCTAGGCAGTTTTAGAATTTAAATGGACCAAGGTAGAAGCCTAGGGTGCAAGCAGGGGCCTAGGCTAGCAAGATTTAGTGAAGAAAACCTTATTCTTTGGGGGACTGTTTGGCGATGGGAGTTCTTGATCACCCAAAGGGTTTGGCAAGTCGCCCTTGGGCTCTTGTGATCGCCTAGTGGACTGCCCCATTATACTAGGTGCTGGACCAAAGGGCGAGTTGTGTCCTAGCTGGCCAACCAGCTTGGCGTGTCGCCCATTTCCCCCTCTAAATCGCCTAGTATACTGCCCAATTCGTGAGCTCACTGGAAATTTGGGCAACCCAAGGGTACACTAGGCGAGTCACCTAGTGCCCTTGGCGAGCCAAGAGGGGAAAATGGGCGAGGTAAGTCGTGAAAGAGGGGAATTTTTAAGTTAAGACTTTAAGGTCCCTAGTTATTTTCCAAAGTTGAGTCCTCATTATTCTATTCCTTTCCTAGCAACTATAAGACCTTTTTAGACTTGAATTCTTCCAATTAAGTCTCTCCAAATAGACTTAAAAGAAAACCCATCTCCTCTCAAATATTTCTCTCACTAGAAATCCTCCATTAGAGAAAAAAAGAAGGGAGCCTTTGAAGGTAGGGTTTGGTGATTCCAAGATGGTTCTTCCTAAAATTGCTTGGGGATTCTTAGTAAAGGTATGATAGTCTTGATCCTTGTCTAACTTTTCATTCAAGGAGCCAATTCAAAGGTGATTTCAAAGTATGAAAAATCTAGGGTTTTACTCAATCCCATGGGTTATTTCATCAAACATTTTCAAATGGTTTCTAATAACAAATTATGATTTTATTAGTGTTTAATTGATGTTTTATGATTTAAAATACTCAATGAACCCACAAATTCTGTCAATTCCTAATTTGTGCCCTTATGAAGTGGATTTGATGAATATGAAAACTTATGAATGGAATATGTCTAAATTGCTTTGGGTTATTGTATTGTATCATTATCTATGCCTTAATTATGGTAAATTGTTGGTGTGTTGATGATTTGAGATTCATTCCCTTGAAGGTAAGTTATGACCTAATGACATGTTGAAATAGAATTGTTCTTAAGCTATTGATCCACTTGAAAGATGGAGGTGTTTAATTGCTATTTATATTTATGATGTGAAGTATATGTGTGTGATATCTATGAATGTATTATGATCATGTATGGAAGGAAATTGTATGAATGATGATAATTATGTGAAAGACTATTCTCACAAACACACACACACTCATGAATGACTAATGAATGAAGTTCTATGATAATGTTGATGATGATGGGTTAATTGAAAGGCTATTCTCAATTGTACTTTAATGAATGATAATGACTTGTTTTGAAAGGACTTTCTCACAATAAGGGGGTTTTTAGGTGCAAGTCTATTCTCATCTTTGAATCTATGATCTATCTAATGAATGAATGGTGGGTTTGAGATGGATACTTATCCAGGAGATTGAGGCGGGGTATCTAGCAAAAATCTATTATCCCATATTAGTGAATGTAATGTACTCCATGGGGAATAATGCTAAGCATCGAAAGGATATGAATTGAGATGGATGCTCGTCCGAGAGTTGAGGCAGGGTATCCAATAACAATCTTTGAGATAGATGCTCATCCATGAGTTAAAGAATAGTATCTAGTAGCAATATCCCTATCCCATAACTATGTGCCCAGATAGGTCTTGCTAGTGGATCCACTTAAGCTAAAGAACAATGATCCTACCATAAGTAAGTAGGAATCCCTTATCCAGTATGGGTGACACCGGGATTCCATGAATTGCTTACATGGTCTATGTCGGTTAAGGCTTACCCCCATAAAGAATGTTAATGAACTATGGCTTCTTAAAAATGTACTACTTAGTGTAGGTGGTGGTATGGGATGCCATTACACAAGTAGGCTTTGAGAGAGGTTGTGGTGTTCCTTTATATTGCTAATGAAATGAATGTTCTCTTATGATGATGTTATAAGAATGTTGATCTAATGTCTAATGAATGAAGGTGCTCTTAATGTAATGAAGTTAAGGAAGAATGTGACATATGCTTATATGAGATGATGCATGCTATGCTTGGATTGTATTATGAGTTACTTCTTTGTTATGACTTGTTGAATATGAATGTGCCTTGTCTATGGTGACTTCAAAGGAGTACTTAGTGTGAGCAGTAGTATGGAATGCTACTTGCACATTGCACAAGTATGACTTAGAGTGGTCCTAGATGTTGGTCTTAATGTGATGTTCTAACTTATGTAATGTTTATGTCTCTTACATGCTTTATTTTGTAAAGGTGTAAAGGATGAATGGTAAGTTCACTTTTGGTGACCTTAAGGTGGTACTTTGGTGTGGATAGTGGTATGGGACACTATCCATACATTGCACAAAGTATAGCTTAAGGGTTACTTGAAGTGAAGGCTTAATGTTAAGGTAATGGATTATATGTGATTATGCCCTAAAGTGGTTGAATAACTTGCATGTTGATTATGTCTTGCATTATTCCTCATTTGTTTATGTTCATGAATGTTTTATCAAAATGGCATATATCATGACTTTCAAACAAATATCCGTTTTAAGCATGTTTTTGCATGGCTATCATACTTACTACTTAATTGTTCTAACACATATTTTCTTTACCTTTATGAAGTGTAGGGATTGACACTCAATTTGATTCTCCTTAGTCAAAGGTTGGATTAGAGTTCTTCCAAGATATCTTTTGGTATGTCCTCATAGATCGAGGACAAGTACTTTTAATGTTTCTAGTTCTTTGATGTCTTAAGACTTTTGTTAAGACTTCGATTGTAAAGGGTCGTGTCCCTACTTTAGTTTTCAAGACTTTATTTAGATGGCCATATGAGACTTAGACTTCTGTTGTGTTTTAAAGTGTTTTCTTAAATAAAGTTTGAATGTTCATGGATTTAAATAAGTTTTAAATTCCGCACTATTTCTATGTATCGAATGTTATGAATGCTAAGAAACTTGTACGAGACCCCTTTAGGGTCAAGTACGCCGGTAACTTCCAGGGTATAGGCTCAGGTCGTTACATTTACAAACTCCCACCACCTATTTTTATGAGTCCAAAGATGGTCCAACTCGGGCTAGCCGACCTCTTCAGCGAATCACCGACTGGACTCTTGGCTCGCCAACTTGCACTTTTCAACCTTCACAATCAACACCCGTTATTCAAAAACAAACTCAAAGCATTAAAAACTTAGGTTGCCTCCCAAGAAGTGCCTTAGTTAATGTCATGACACGACGCAAATTCCCATTCAAGCTTCATTTTTGGGGTTTATCATAATATTACTAGGCAACCCCTTGTTGTCTTGGGTTTAGATGTGAAGAAATTTGACCACTTTGGGTCTCCAAATTCTTGATAGAGACGAAATGAGAGGTCACCTTTTGGTTGAGAGTCGATACATTTTCCTTCATTTCCTTCAAAAATTTATCAAATCCTTCAACCTTGTTGAGAATGTGTGAGAGCATATCTTCAGTCCAGCCACCCTTAGAATCTTTGGGCTTTTGATGCTCATGGGGAGGAACATACCTATCCTTCTCCCCTTCTCTTTCCTTCCAAGTGGCGTTACGATCACACCATTCTCTATCACGGTCTCTACAACCCTCATCTCTATTCCAACCTTGGTTTCTGATATATTGTGAGTTTACAGTATATTTAATACATTTCAGTGAAGAGTTGGGTTTGTCTAGAGCCATTTTTTATTGGTATTAATGTGTTTTTGTCATGTTTGCATGAAATAAGTTCGGACGTGGAAGTAGAGAGACATAGTTAAAGATTGTTGCAGAAAGGGTACCTTCGAATGTGACCTACAGATTGAACCACGGTCCGTCCGTAGGTAGTAGATGTAGATGGACAGGCATCGCTTGAAGGAAAAATTAGGGAATTATTGACTAAGTGTGGAACCATGACTACAAACAACGGACCGTAGGTCAATCTACGACCCGTCCTACAACTCGGTCAAATGATTCAGAGAAGGGGGTTCTAGTACTTGAATTCAAAAGTCTAAGTATGAAACTATGGTGGAGGATCCACGGACCGTGGATTGAACCACGGTCCGTCCTACTGATCCATCGATTGTGATTGAGAAGAGGATATTTTGAGAGTTGGAAATTTTTCCTAAGTCCCAAACCACGGAAGGGACCTACGGATCATAGGTTAGTCCTCGGTCTTTAGGTCATTGTCGTAGATCGAAACCACGTCCAAAAACATTATTTCCTTATTTTGTTTCCTTTTTATTGGCACATGTTTTTCTATATATATGGCATGTAAACCTCATTTTTGGGGATTAGACACTATTATTCTAGTTCTAGTTTTTGGCTTTGGAGATTAATTTGCAACTCTAGCAATTCTTAATTTCCTAAGTTCGTTTTGAATATTTTAACTTTGCAATTCAAGGTGGGTTTTTGGATTTCCTCTTCTCATTACATAATTTCATGAATTCTTCTTCTAAAAATATGAATTGTGTTCTTGCTACTATGGGTAACTAAATCTACAACTAGGGTTATGGGAACCATGAACAATTAACAAAGTATGAATAGTAACTACGTAATTCTTGAATACTGGTGTTGCATGCATTGATAATTCTTTCGTTTAGAAGTCTTTTTAACGGTGGCCAACGTTAGAACTCGTCTTGTTGCTCCTTGTCAGACCAAGGGGGTAGTTAATAAGAAAAAAATTATCAACATAGATTTAGTGTGATACTATCTAATAGTCTAATGTCAATTGGTAAGAGGGTGAAAACTAAGTCATACATTGATGTGATGTCTAATATGAGGTAAAGGTAAGGATTAGTAAATTATATACATGTAGCCGGACCAAGGTGCGGGGTGAAATTCTCTAGTTACCGGACCAAGAAATTAGAGATACATAACTTATCACTTTGCATGTAATACACTAGGAAAGGATTACTATTACTAGGATTACCGGGTTATGAGCTTATGGGGAACATGTACACCCTAGTTTCTCTCTCATTGATAACTACAAAGTTTGAATCTTGCTCACTTGTTCTCTAAGCAACAATTAATTATTTGTTTCACAAACCCCCCCCCCCCCTCTCTTTAATTACTTGTCTCGAAAATATGTTTACTAAGAGAATATAATCGTAAGTTAAGCTTAAGTCTAAACCATACTCCTCGTGGGATCGGTCCCAACCTCCAAGTTAGGTTCTTTACTTGATAACGGTCGCTTATACTTCTTTAAGGAGGTGTAATTTGAGCGTATTAGTTTCCACCTAGCCTTGGGTAGTTTGCATTATAACCTCCTCCTTGGTTGGCTAGGAAGGTTACTTCCTCATTGTACAACGTTTCAAACTTGACCTCATCGAGATTTACACCACCAACACCGACAACATTAACACTCCTCATACAAGCACCCATGACATTCTTGGCCAAGATGTCCAGCTTGGTAATCATCTTTGCCAAGTTTTGGTCCCTCTCTTGATCTTTTTTAATCTGCTACTTTGTCAATTTATAGGTAAGAGGAGAGGCATGATCTTTGTGGATATACCATGCCTGGTTAATCTTGGTCATGCCATTAAGGAGTTGAGTTGCTATTACATAAGGTTGTTGCATTAAACCTCTCGGAGAAAGTTGATCAGCCACTCCCTTGTTCATTGAATCAAGGCTTTTGTAAAAGCAATGCAGCAGGACATTATCAGGCAAAACATGAGTTGGGCATTGCAGCACCATCTTCTTAAACCTTAGCCAAGTCTCATGAATTGGCTCACTCTCTAGACAGTTGAAGCTTTGGATACTATCCCTAAGAGTTATCATCTTCGAAGGAGGGAAAAATCGCACTTGCAATGCAGTAATAAGCTCGTCCCACGAAGTGATAGAATCTCTTGGAAACTCAGCCAACCACTTACATGCCTGTCCCATTAGAGAAAATCGAAACAACCTCAGCCGGACGAATTCTTGAGATATGCTCTTAAAGGAAAACGACCTACAAAATCAACAAAATTCCTGAGGTGCTCATGGGGATCCTCATGGGCTAGCCCACCGAACAAACCTTTAGTTTTAGGAGCTGAAGCATAGTGCTTGTAATGTGGAAAACATCATTTCCTTTAGCTGGAGGCAAACGAATGGCACCAACACCACCCACTAGATTCGGGTCATTGACATCATTGAGATTCCCAATGTCATCTTGGTACCCCACTTGGCTACCATTGCTGCCATTGACACTCATTTCCTCCTCTATTTTAACATAAGCAACACCAAACCAAAACTAAAACAAAGTAGATTCACCTACGACTAAAAAGAACACAATTCAACTTCACCAAAAGAATGTCAAACAACACCACTCCTCGGCAGCGGCGCCATTTTGAATTAACATTTCAACCACACCTCATCCAATTCTAGGAGTTCAATGATCATAAATCAGCATAAAACCCAACTAAATGAGTTGGGGTCTAATCCTACAAGGAGCAGTACGTGTTTTAAATTCAATTAAGAAGTATGAATGAGGTCTAATCAGCCATAGGAATAAAAATTATCGAAAAAAGAAATATTAAATTAAAGGGGTGACACAAATGTCAAATGGGGTATTTTTGGTTTGAAATTATCAACTACTAACAGTCAGAAACAATATTAAGCAACAATAAGGAGATTGATTCTCGGGATGTGATCGATTTTAGATAAATATAGATATATGGGTAATTTAAACTACTAGTAAGCATTTGAAAATCAGTGAGTAGGCTAGACTATAAGGGAGATAGCTTTCTCTCGAACAACTACCCCGAATCAAGTGATTTCTTTCGAACATCAACAAGCATGAAAATGAAGAACAACCCACACCATAATCCATTCACCTAATACCCACAAACCATTAATCTAAAATCTTAGTTTTAAAATCTCTCTCTCTAGCAAGCCAAGAACACAAAAATAGAACTGCATTTGCAACTACAATTCATAAATTAAACCTCAATTAAAGATAAAACTCACTTTTAAACAACATTTAAACTAATAATTAACAATACCCATAAACTAATTCAGCCCATAATTACATGATCACACCCCAAGAATTGGGGTTTTATCTAGACATTACAAAAAGCTAAAAATAGTCACCAAATTAATTATCTATCAACTGGGTAAGAGTGATTTCTTCTTTACAATGTTCCAATTTGTTGAATATTAAAGACCCACATCAAAATTCTTCAAATTGAACTACTCAAATTCTTCAAAGGTATGAAAAACTATATGGAGGAAAGTTTTAAGTGTTATGATACAACATAATACTAAAGGTAAGATCCTAGATACTAACTAAGTGTTCAAAATCTAATTTATAGTCGCTCTAAATAAGCCACAAAGGGCCAGTAGGCGAAGTAAGTCGGGCTCGATGAACCACTCGGCGATCCACCCTTTGACCTTTTCCATTTCCTTTTTGCCTTGGCATTCAACATCCTCAAGGTCTGTAACGTTGGGCGATCTATCTTGGCTTCGCAGAACTACTCGGCGATCCACCAACTACTCATTTTCATCTCCAACTTGGTTCTTTCCTTCAGGGCTTGGCACTATGGAACTTAAGGCGGTCAGATGAGCCACTTGGTGACACATCGAGTGCTCTTGGTGATCCTCATGCTCGCCCTTCTTTATTTCTTCAGTTTGTTTTGTTTCTTCTTACCTATTATTGTCCTTGCGTTGTTCCTCAATCCATATACTTGAAAATCAAAGATTTAACATTAGTTATTGGCATAAATTAAGCATTTGAGTATACTAAATATTTATAAACAAAGCCCTAAATGAGTCCAAATCCAGGACTAATTAACTCGGCCTCCCAAGTATCACCCTCAACTAAATGATTTCTCTATAAAACCTTCACGGAAGCTATTTCCTTTTTTCTCAATCTCTTGACTTGCTGGTCTAGGATTTCTATCAGAACCTTTTCATATGAAAGACTTTCGTCAACTCCCAATTCTTCTAGGGAAAAAATAGATGTAGGATCTCCAATACACTTCTTAAGCATAGAAACATGGAATTCGGATGAACCGGGGCCAACTCATTTGGCAAATCCAACTCATAGGTAACTTTACTAACTCTTTTCAAAATTTGATATTGGCATACACACCGGGGACTAAGTTTCCCTTTCTTGCCAAACCTCATCACACCCTTCATAGGTGAGATTTTCAAATAGACCCAATCATTAACTTTAAATTCTAGATCCCTTCTTCTTACATCGGCATAAGACTTTTGTCTACTTTAATTCGTTCTCAACTTCTCTCTAATAAGCCGAAATTTCTCAATGGCTTCATAAACTAGCTCGGGACCTATCAAAGCAACTTAACCAAGCTCAAACCAACCAACCGGAGACCTACATCTCCTACCAGACAAGGCTTCAAAAGGAGCCATATTGATACTTGAGTGATAGCTATTATCATAGGCAAACTCTATTAATGGAAATTGGTCGTCCCAATTACCCTTGAAATATATTACACATGCCCTCAACATATCTTCTAATGTTTGGATGGTGCGCTCCGCTTGTCCATCCGTTTGGGGGTGAAAAGTTGTGCTAAGCTTCACCTTAGTGCCAAGATCTTTTTGGAATGACTTCCAAAAGTGAGAAGTAAATTGAGTACCCCGATCGGAAATACTACATAGAGGAACTCCATGCAACTTCACTATTTCCCTTATGTACAACATGGCATAGTCTTCCGCCAAAAAAGAAACTTTGATGTGAATAGAGAGAGTGGGCTAATTTTATCATCTGATCTATAATGACCCAAATAGAATCATCTTGCTTTTGGGAGCGAGGCAAACCCACAATAAAGTCCATATTCACATCTTCCCACTTCCTAGTGGGAATACCTATATCTTGTGACAAGCCTCCCGGCCTTTGATGCTCGACCTTAACTTGTTGACAATTAGTACATTTGACTATAAATACCGCAATATCTTTCTTCATCTCATTACACCAATAGACTTCCCATAGATCATAGTACATCTTGGTGGCTCCCGGATGAATAGAATATTGAGAACTATGAGCTTTCTCTAAAATTTGTTCCCTCAAACCATCAACATCCGGAACACACCTTGGTACCTAAGTACCCTATCTCCCCATTGGGAGAAAGCCTCAATGGCCTTCTTGAGTACCGACTCTTTCAACTCAATTAATATAGGATCAAGGCCTTATTTAGACTTCACATCTATCACAAAGGACGATTCGGAACCATTATGGACCATGGAACCACCATTGGCGGAATCCACTAGTTTAACACCTAGTCGATCCAACCTGTGCACATCACAAACCAATTCTTTCTTTTCATCCTCTAAATGAGCCAGATTACCCATGGACAATCTACTATGTTCATCCGCTACAACGTTAACTTTGTCGGGGTGATAAAGGACACTCATATCATAATCCTTCAAGAGTTCTAACCACCTTTATTGTCGAAGATTCAAGTCCTTTTGACTAAATACATATTGAAGAATCTTGTGATCGGTGAAAACATCCAAATGGACACTATACAAATAATGCCTCCATATTTTTAAGGAAAATACAACCGCCGCTAATTCAAGGTCATGGGTCGGATAATTCTTTTCATGGAATTTAACTTGCCTTGAATCATAGGGAATCACATTACCATTTTGCATGAGCACACATCCCAACCCCACTTTAGAGGCATCAGAATATACCACGAAACAATACGTACCTTTCGGTAAAGTCAACACCGAGGCGAAAGTAAATCTATCTTTCTACTCTTGGAAGATTTTCTCATAAGCTTCCGACCACACAAACTTAGCTTTATTTTGAGTCAAAGATGTTAAAGGAGAAGCAATGGAAGAAAATCCCTCAACAAATATTCTATAGTAACCAGCCAAACCCAAAAAGCTTCTAATATCGAAAGGAGTTAAAGGTCTAGGCCAACTATTGACCACATCCGTCTTCTTAGGATCTAACTCAATACCCTTGCTTGACATAATATGACCAAGGAAACCTACTGATCTTAGCCAAAATTCACACTTGCTAAACTTTGCAAAAAGTTGATGGTCCTTCAGAACTTGTAACATAATTCTCAAATTGTCCACATGATCATTCTCACTCCTTGAATAGATCAAAATATCATTGATAAACACAATTACAAACATGTCTAGGTATTGCCTAAACACTCTATTCATTAGATCCATAAATGTTGTCGAGGAATTAGTTAAGCCAAATGACATCACAAGGAACTCATAATGTCCATACCGAGTTTGGAAAGTCATCTTGGACATATCATCCCCTCTCACCCTCAACTGGTGATACCCCAAACGAAGGTCAATTTTTGAGAAATAAATAGCCCCTTGTAGTTGATCAAACAAGTAATCAATTCTCGAAAGAAGATATTTGTTATTGATGTTCACTTTATTAAATTAATGATAATCGATGCACATTCTAAGAGACCCAACCTTCTTTCTAACAAACAACACCGGAGCACCCCATGGAGAGTTACTCATTCAGATGAAGCCCTTATCTAATAAATCTTTTAGTTGCTCTTTCAACTCTTTCAACTCAGCCGGAGCCATTCTATAAGGAGGAATGGACATAGGTTGTGCATTCGGAAGAAAGTCAATAAAAAAATCTATTTCCTACTCGGGAGGAATACCAGGCAAATCATCTGGGAAAACTTTCGAGAACTCAATAACCACCGAAACCGACTCTATATAAGGGGTTTCAGATTCAACATCCCTCACCCTAACAAGATGGTAAATACACCCTTTGGAGATTATCTTCCAAGCTTTAAGAAAAAAGACAAATTAATCTCTAGGTATAGAATATTCCCCCTTCCATTCTAAGATAGGTTCATTTGGAAATTGGAATTTAACCACCCGAGTCCTACAATCGATAGAGGCATAACATGCATGCAACCAATCCATACCCAAAATCACATCAAATTCTAATATGTCTAACTCTACCAAATCCAACAAAGTAACTCTATGGGACAATTTCTATAAGCCCTCTTCACTACCACAGAATCACAAAACTGGGTAGAGACCGAAAAAGGTTCTACTAACACTTCGGGGAGTATATCAAACTTCAGGGCCACATAAAGTGTCACAAAGGACAAAGTAGCACCGGGATCTAACAAGGCATACACATAAATAACATAAACTTTTAACATACCAGTCACAACATCTAGGGAGCTCTCTTGGTCACCTTGGGATTGAAGAGCATAAAATAAATTTTGCTTTGGGGCATTGGAGTTTGAACCACTTGGAGGAGATTGTTTATCTTCTCTTCCCTTAAATTTTAGCATAGGACAATCTCTCATATTGTGGCCAATCTTCCCTCAACCATAACACCCATCGGTGCCAACTAGGCACTTACCATTATGTTTTCTTCCACATTTTGCACAACTAGGCCTAGCCACATAAGAACCACCACTATTACCTCCTTGAGTTTTAGGGTTGGAACCCTATCCTTGTTGACCCTTGGACTACTATAGGAGCCTTGGTTGGAAAACTTTTGTTTGAACCTTGGTCAACCTCGTCCATCGGACATAGCATTGGAGAAGTTCCCATCACCGGTTCTAGTTCTTTTCACCTTCCTATTATTTTCCTTGAGTTTTGACTCCTCAATTTGTTGAGTGTATGACATAAGCCTTGAGATATCTATTTCATAATATAGCATTGCCGTACGACATTCTTTTTCAACCAAGTCGAACACACCTGTCAAAAACCTACTCATTTTATCCCTCGAATCCGCCACCATAATCGGAGCATAGTTGGACAATTGAGTGATTTTAAGGCATACTCTTTCACACTCATACTTATTTGATGAAGGTTAATGAACTCTTTCACCTTAGCTTCCGTCAACTCTCGGGGAAAAAATCTATCAAGAAATGCCGATTTGAATAATTTCCATCCTATCAGGCCCACTCCTACGGGTCTTCCACCCTTCTAGTGATCATACCATACTTGTGCAACATCCTTGAGTGGGTACGTGACTAACTTTGCCTTCTTTTCCGAAAACACCCCCATAATAGCAAGAACTTTATAAACCTCATCGATAAACCTTTGGGGATCCTCTTCCACTTTGGAGCCATAAAATTTGGGAGGGTTCATTTTGCAAAATCCCTAACCCTAGAAGCATCTAATTCACATTAGGATTCTCCGGAGCTCCAACTTCTCTATTGGCTTGAGTCGTCACGACTTGAGCTGACATTTGGATAGAAGACCTAAACTCTGCATGGGTCACATTCTCAACCAAAGGATCAATCAAAGCTTGATTAGCTTGAGGAGGAGCTCCTTGTATTACACTAGAAACTAGTATACCAAACTAGAGCCTCAAACTAGGATTGTAGAGTTTGATGTATGTGGATTAGAGTCGTAGAAGAGACTTCCCATACTTAGAATGAGGGGTTTAGGGGTTAAACATCAAGGCACATGTTACACCCCATAGTTTAGAAGACCATTTAAGTTTCTATTGAGGGTTACAATGACAAGTGCCAAAGCAAAGGGGCAAAGCCTAAGCCAAGGGCCAAAGCTTCACCAAGATTGGTGCATGCCTGCCTCAAGTCCACGACTACCACCACGGCCAGTGGTGTGGACCATGGCTTGTGGTGTGGTCCATGAGGCCAAGGTAGTAGCTCCTAAGGGCTGCCACAAAGTGGCTTACCTTCATGAGCCACTTCACGACCAATGGTCTTGACCATGGTTCGTGAGAAGGCTCATAAAGATGCCTTAGAATGAGGGAAGCCAAGACACCTTAGATCCAAGTACTGCCCCATGTTCACGACCACCTTCATGACCAGTGGTCTTTACCACGGTTCGTGAGGGGTCTCGTGAAGTACCCTTAGGTTTGAGAGAGGCATGGTGTTGAGGCCAAGCCACTGCCTAGGGACCACGACCATCACCATGACTTGTGGTCTTTACCATGGATGGTGGGAGGTATTCTGGTCATCCCTTGGCTTTTTGAAGGCTGAGATACAAAGTGCTAGACACTGCCCAAGGACCACGGGCAGGACCATGGCTTGTGAGGTCCTCTCGTGGTGCCTGGGAGTAGGCTTCCTAGGAGAGGTTGTTTAGCAAAATCCCTTTTTATTACTTTTAAGTAGGGGTCGTTTTATATGGATTTTATACAACTATATAAAGCATTTTAAGTCATTAACCACCCAATTAAGTCATTTATTCCAAAACCCCAAGAGATCTTAAAGTTCTTCCTCTCAAAAATATTTCTCTCTCTAGAAAACCCAAGAATAAAAAGAATGAGAAGAAGAGAAGGAAGCTAGGTCGAAATCCCTCCATTGTTGCAAGCTTAGTAGGGCTTTGAATTAAGGTATATTTAGCTTATTCATCTATGGTTTTTTCCACCCATAGAGTCCCCTAGATTTTCCCCAAATTTGTGAAGAAGAACCCCAACTAAGCAAGGGTTTCTTCCAATGTGTGGGTTTAGATGGGTATGATTCCAATTGGTTGGATAATAATTATTTATGATTAATTTAGTGTTGATTCATGATATTATTTTGAATTTATGTCATTTCCGTGATTACCCTAGTCTAATTGATGAATTTGAATTATATGGGTTATTGCCATAGGAGGTGAAATTGAAGGTCAAGGTGATCTTCTAGAATTAATGCTTTGACTAGTAATTGTCTAAGGCTAGAAACCTATATACATGAATTGATTTAGAATAATGTGAATGTGATGGGTCTAGATTGGTAATACTTGAGATTGATCTTACATGATGACTTATGACTAGAATCTCTTGATAATGAGGAATGTGATGAGAATTGCTTAAGATGAAGATTATGACTTGAATGTCTTGTAATCTAGATGTGAATAAGGATAGAATGAAGTAAACCTTTGAGAGTAAGGCTTTTAGTCATGAATGTTGAATCACTAGGGCTTAGAGAGTAGAGTGAATGTGATGAATAAAAGTCTAATAGGTAAAATTATGGTGAAAGGCCTATACTCACCTAACCTACCTTATGAATGCTTGAAAGTATAAAGTGATAAAATCAATTTAACATGGACTAGTTGTCAAGGGCATCCTTCTACGAGACATGAATGCTGAGCAAGGCTTAATAGTGAAATCTTGGGGTGTATGCTTGACCCCAAGTGGATATTGACAATGAGATGGATTGTCACACAAGAAAGGGTCTGGGCTCTAAGTTGAAAGGAGAACCACACCTGGTTGATGTGAGGACTATACTAGTTAAAGGGGGAACTCTTACGTAGTAGAGTGTGGGTTTTCCCAAAGTTAGGTCTCATGAGATGAAAGCCTTCACATAGTTGAAATAAGGTTTCTAGTAGGAATCTCCATATCCAATGAACTAGACATGCTTGAAGAAGCATCTCATAGTGTTCAAAAGCATAAATGAACTAACATTTACTTAATGAAGTTCCTCATAGTGTTCAAGAGTATAAATGGACTTGTACATGCTTAAAGTAGTATGTCATAGGGTCCATGTTAAGAATGACCTTAGACATGCTTAAAGAAGTTCTCATAGGGTTCAACCTAATAATGAACTAAGATGTGCTTAACGGAGTACCTCATAGTGTTATAACCTTAAAGAGATGAACTAGGTTCCAAACCAAGAAGTATTAGTATGAAGACCTAAAAGTAGTACTTAGCATGAATGGTATTATGGGATGCTATTCATGCATTGCACAAGTATGACTTAGGTTTGTTCAAGAATGAGTTATTTTGAGTGGTGTATATTGAGATAAGATTGTGCTATAGTTGCCTTCCATGATATTATTGACTAAGGATGGTAGTTCCCTTGTCTAAATGAAGTAAGCTAAAGAATGAGACCAAAGGAGGGTAAGTGTGACTTTGTTGAATTCAAGGTTATGCTTAGTGTGAATGGTATTAGGGGATGCCTTTCATGCATTGCACAAGTGTGCTTTGAGGTTACTTGGGAGTATAGTGCTCTTATGATATGAAAACCTAAGTCTTAACTATGAATGTGGACTAGTACCCAAGAATGACCAAAAATGAGTGCTTAGCTTAGATGGTATTATGGGATGTCAGTCATGCCTTGCACAATTATGCTTTGAGGTGGCTTTTGGAGTAGTTATCTTTTAATATGAAAGACTAAGGGTTAAAAAATGTTAGTATGAAGGTTTAAGTAAAGACTATGCCATGAACATGATTTATCTCCTATGCTCATTAATTATGTCTTATGTTGACTTGAAATTATATGATGCTTATGTTGGAGATTATGATATGATTATGTTACTATCTCTTATGCTTATGTCTTATGTTGACTAACCATTTTAAGATGCTCTTATGATGTTGTGCTAGCTATCATACTTGGTACATTTTGTACTAACGCATATATTGTCTACATTCTAATCAAATGTAGGATTTCAGAGATTGAGTTCCTTTGGAGGCTAGGTTTCTAAGAAGTGAGAAGAGTTGATGATTTGGTGAGTCCTCATAGATTTGAGGACAAACACTTATTTTTTTATGTCATTTCTTTATGTTTTAGACTTTGTATGGGCTACGTCCCAAGAGTTTTTATTCAAGAGTTTGAGACAAAAGTGTAGTAAAGACTTCCGCTTGCATTTTATGAAAAGTTTTCGATTGTATGGATAAAAGAAGTTTTTAAATTTCTGTAATTTTCTATTATATTATGTTATGATATGCTAAGAGATTGTATGAGACCCCTTCGGGGTCAAGTATGCCATCTAGGGTATACCCTTGGGTCGTGACAAACTTGGTAATCAAATCACAAGGTTTGGAATGGTTTTATGATAGTCTCAAACCACGTCTAGTAGAGTCGTGTTCATAAATATGAAGTGCACCACATTTATGAATAGGAGGCTATTGGATGTTTAGAAAATTCACTCCTTCATTCTCTAAGTCGTGCCATAGAGTTTGGCTTTAGTAGGTCCTTCTTCTAATCCATGCCCATTGGTTTTCAGGGTATGGCAAATACAAGGGCAAATGCTAGGAGAGATGAGGAAGGCAATGTAGAAAAATAGGTTCCTCTTCAAGTTCCACACCAAGCTCTTCCTCAAGTTCCAAATGACCCTCCAGTTGAGAATGTCACTCTTGCAGAGTTTAGGGCTTCTAGGCAGCTATTGGCTCAAGCCTCAATAGATAAGTTGTGGCTCCAGCAAACCCAACAATGGGGATGGCTGCTTCTAGGGTGAGACATTTTTTAAGGATGAATCCTCTAGAGTTCTATGGCTCCAAAGTGGAGGAAGATCCTCAAGTTTTTATAGATGAGGTGTATAAGGTGCTTGCTATCATAGGATTAACTTCGCTAGAGAAAATGGAGCTAGCTGCTTACCACTTGAGGGATGTAGCACAAATTTGGTATGAACAATGGAAACATAGTAGGCTGGTAGAAGAGGGCCCAATAGAGTGGGAAGGGTTCAAAGAGGCATTCCTTGATAGGTTCTTTCCCCTAGAGTTGCGAGAACTAAAGATGCAAGAGTTCGTAAACATTCATCAAGGGGGTTTGAATGTGAAGGAGTATTCCCTTAAGTTCACCCAACTATCCAAATATGCTCCAACCATAGTGAGGTATTCTTGGGCCAAGATGAATAAGTTTGTGATGAGAGTTTCTGACTTAGTAGTTAATGAAATTCGTTCGATAATGCTTATCCCAAGTATGAATATTTCTCATCTCGTGGTGTATGCTCAACAAATTAAGGGGCAAAGACTTAAGAAAATGAATAGGGAGGTGAAAAGAGCTAGAACCAATGATGGGAACTTTTCTAATGCTAAGTCCGATGGACAAGGTAGGCCTAGCACTAAACAAAGGTATTTTGGTCAAGATTCCTCCAACACCCCTAGTTTTGACCAAGAGAAGGGTAGTGGGTCTTCATTACCCAAGTCTACCTGCTCCAAGTGTGGGAGGAGTCACTATGGTAAGTGCCTAGCCGGCATGGATGGTTGCAATGGGAGTGGAAAGGATGGGCAAAAAATGAGAGATTGCCCAGTTCTTAAGGCTAAGGGAAGGAAGGATAAGAAAGTTGCCTCTAGTGGTCCGGATGAGAGTTCTCAAAAGAAGAATAAGTTCTATAACCTCCATACTAATAATGATCAAAAGTGATCTCCTTATGTTGTTACTGGTATGTGCTTCATGCTTTATCTAGATTATGGTGTTGCATGTCTTTTATGACTTTTTGATATGATAGACCTTGATGTTGTATTTAGTATGTCTGAGCCTCATGGTTGCTTTCATGTGATAGAGGATGTTTAGAAGAATTTAGTATAGGCTTGCTCCCAAGGGGGAGATAGTGTGCCTAGCTAGTAAGGTCATTGTGTGTCTATGTTTTGCCATGATTTCCTAATATGTATGTTCATGAAAATGCTTAGGTCTTGTTAAAAAGTGACATATATGCATTGTTTTGCATGATTGTAGTGCTTTGCATAAGTTGCATATAAATTTCTTGAGATGATTATATGATCATGCTTTAGTTTGGAGTTGAAAGATTCCTCCTTAAACGAATGTTTTTTGAAAGTAAATTGCATAAGAGCTCCATGGGAGTATATTGTGCATGTTATGACTAGGATATGGTAGTTCCTCCTTGAACATGATTAGCTATGATGATTTCATGCATGAATAGGTTGTTATATGGAGTTCCTTGTGTTGCATTGGATATGTTTAGTGGGAGTGGAAGTTTTCCTCCTTGTTTATGTGCATTAGATATGTTGCATGCATGATGGGCTGCTAGTCTAGAATCGTTTTCCTTAAGAATGTCATTCGAGGACAAATGTTCCCAAGGGGTAGATATTGTAATACCCCAGACACTAGTAGACCAAACTAGAGCCTCAAGCTAGGGTTCTAGAGTTTGATGTATGTGGATTGGAGTCGTAGATGAGACTTCTCGTACTTATAATGAGGGGCTTAGGGGTTAAACGTCAAGGCACGTGTTACACCCCGTAGTTTAGAAGACCATTTAAGTTTCTATTGAGGGTTGCACGGGCAAGTGCCAAAGCGAAGGGGCAAAGCCTAAGTCAAGGGCCAAGGCTGCCCCAAGCTTGGTGCATACTGCCTCAAGTCCACGACCACCACCACGGCCAGTGGTGTGGACCATGGCTCATGGTGTGGTCCGTGAGGCAAAGGCAGTAGCTCCCTAAGGGCTGCCTTAAAGTGGCTTACCTGCACAAGACACTTCATGGCTATTGGTCTTGACCACGGTTCGTGGGAAGGCTCGTGAAGATGCCTTAGAATAAGGGAAGCCAAGACACCTTAGAGCCAAGTACAAGACCACCTTCACGACTAGTGGTCTAGACCACGGTTCGTGAAGGGTCTTGTGAAGTCCCCTTAGGTTTGAGGAAGGCATGGCCTTGAGGCCAAGCCACTACCTAGGGACCACGACCATCACCAAGACTCATGGTCTTGACCACAGATTGTGGGATGTCTTTTGGTCATCCCTTGGATTTTTGGAGGCCAAGACAGAAACACCTAGCCATTGCCATAGGACCACGGCTCGTACGGTCCTCTCGTGGTGCCTGAGAGTGGTCTGCCTAAATTGTGCTACCATCTAGATATGATCATTCTGTTGATTCAAGTGACTCCTCACCCAGCCTCGTTGAGGATTTTTTAGATGGATCCATAAGTTAAGTTTTATCGTTCTATATTATGACAAGGTATATGACAGTTTTGACATGGGCTAGATGTTGTATCATCACAAGACTCATATAAGGTTGACAATTCGAGAAAATCCCTAAGAAAAGTAAAGTATATTATTTTAGTGTTTTAATATTATTACATATCTCATTGTAAAGCTTTAATAATTTCACTTCATGTTCATGCCTTACATTCTTTCAGGTTACTTTCAGTTCTTTTATTTCGTTAAGCTATTTATTTCATTCAGTCTTATTACATATTGTACATTCCATGTGCTGACATCTTCGATGCAACATCATTTAATGATGCATATATATGTTCTTAGGATCATCATCAGGTGCTTAGTTGAGATCACTTCTCCATCAACTTTAATGAGATTGCCTAGATTTTGGAGGACTCCATCTAGTAATTATTTTTAGTATTTTTTAACATTTGGTTCTTTATTAGGTAATCAGGGTCTTTTCACGGCACCTATCTTTAGTTAGTATAGGCTCCATAGATAGAAAATTTAGTGAGTGAGTTATATCTTTAGTATTTCGATGTTTAGAGATATTCACTATTCATTACTTTCAGAGATAGTTTTCCAAGTTTAAAGGAACTTCCATTATTTTTACATGTTCCATTTACTTTCAAAGCTTCCACATGTATGTTGTCACTATAACACCTCAGATTCGAGAAGATAGAAAAACATACAATTTTCTAGGTCTTGGTGCCAGTACCAACAGAACCACCCATGGACCGTAGGTGGGGTTCTGTCCTTAAATCCCAGAGTTAAAGGAAATTCAAAATCAAAGATTAGACCTATAGTCGTGGTCCACGGTCTGTCAATGGACCTACGGACCATATGTGGGGTCCATCATTAGGGTCCAATTTTTTATGGTCTATGATCCCACCCACGGTCGACCAGTATATCCGATGGTTGGACCTACGGATCGTAGGTTTGATTGTAGGTGAGGGTTAGCATCCAATTGGAGGAAAATAGTTGTTGGGTCAAATTCAAAAGGTCATAACTTTTAGCAGAAAATGAATTAGGTTGCCCATGACCTACCAAATTAAAGATAATTGAATCCTCTTTCTAACGTCACTGAGTTTGCTAAAATCCAAGCTCACGGTGAAAATTTATGCTCATTTTAGTCAAGCCCTATTGGGTAGACCATGAACCATGACCCCAAATGACGGTTGGTAGGTCAAATGGCAGTCCGTCGGTCCCTCCGTGGATGGCCTTTGTCAGCTTTTAAGTCAGGGTCATTTTGGTCTTTTTCCTATGCATTGGGGGTACTTAAACTATGTCGTTTGATGCATAAACTATGTTGTTTTACTCATAATAAGTCTAATAACCTAGTCACACATATCCAGAACCCTCTTTCTCCAAAAATCACTCAAATTAGAGCAAAAAAAAAAAAAGAAAAAAAAGGAATATCAACCAGCCCTCTCAAGAACAAGCAAGAGGTTTTCTTCAAGTTCAGTCTAAAATCCAAAGGATTTCTTCGTAGTTTTATTCACCATGTATGTGGGATTTCACTAGTCGGTTCCTTTCACCTATTAGGTCCATAGAATTTAGTTAGTTCCTTCATTCTCTGTATCTTTTTAGACCTAGGATTTCTAAAGCCTTGGAGATTTGTTGTGATTTAGCTTTTGTAGTATTCTTAATCGAAATAGTATTTTTCTTGGAAAGTTTGTTTAATTCCTTGTATAAAAACTCAGAACCCTAGTTTGTGTAAATTCTCTTAGTTCATGAATTACATTTTCTAGGTCAGTTAAACAGATAATCATGCTTCAGATTTCAAATGTCACATTATCTGTATATAAACGTTGCATTCTCAGTTAGCATGTCAGTATTTGAGCTATTCAGTATTTCAGTTATATTTCAGTCATATACATATTCAGTTGGGAGTAGACTTAGCAACGAGTTGGACTAGGGTTTAGCGTACCTTATAGTCCTAGAACTACGTGCATGCATAGCATTATAAGTCCCCTTTGTTGGGCATCACGACAGTCATGCCTTTATGCCCCTGGCAAGGTATATTGCGTCATTTCGATGTGGTGTATACATCGGACTCCACATTTAGCTCGCGTAATTTATGTCGGTTAATAGTAGCTCCCACAGTCAGACTATTAGTGCATTTGACTAGGTTTTCAACATTTATATCAGTTTACAATTTAACATGTTATCTTCATAATTTGTACTTGGTCATTGTATTCAAGTTAGCTTCTCAGTTATATTTCAGTGTTTATATTTCTGTTTAGATTATATTATAGCTCAGTTATGCATTGTTCAGCTCATATATTTGTTCAGCTTAGTATATATATCCTGCATGCTCAGTACATTCCAAGTACTGATGCATACTATGCGCTATATCCTTTCATGATGTAACTTTAGGTACACAGCATCCAGAATTCGCATATATCAATTCTCGATCCGCATTCAACAGCTTCAGTGGTGAGTCCTCATATTTTGAGAACAATAGGCATGCTTATATTTATGTCTATACTTTCAGTTCTTAGTTTTGTTAGAGTTAGTAGTATATTAAACTTTCGTTGGTAAGTGGTTGTTTTAGTTATCACTAAACTATTAGTATGTTTTATTTATTCAAACTAGTCGGGTTTCCCCCCACTTTCAGTTATCAATTTGTAACACCTCAAATTTGATCTAGGACTAAGTTACCAATTTTTAGAACTTGCAAGTGCCAACCACAGTCTGTAAGGTGGACCATGGACCATAAGAAGGGTCCGTGGATAGGCACCCAAGACTGGTCACCCAGAATCAAGGAGCCATAAACCACGGCCTGACAAATGGACCGTCGGTCAAACCACAGTCTGTAGTTAGGGGTCCGTAGGTCAGGGCCCTAAATCCCAGATTTCTCTAAATCTAATGACGATCCTCCAGGACAGATCGTAGTTCAGTCCTCGGTCCGTCGAGAAGGGTCCTTCGATCGTAGGCTTGCAGTTATTTTAGGGAACATGGGTCTTTTTTTGTTTTAATTAAATCAAAATGGTGCCTTTTTACCCAAGCCTAGGACACCTATATAGGTTATTTTAACCCCTAAATTCACTCATTCAAGTCATTGTCCCAAACTCACCAAAAGAAATGGGTTCCTCTCCAAAATAATTCTCTCTCTATAAAGTGGAACAAAAAGAAAGAGTTTAAGCTAGGATCAAGGCCAAGTCTCCAATCTTCAAGATTTTGTGGGCTTTGTGATTAAGGTATGATGGCTTTTTATCCATGGATTCCATTCATCCATGGAGCCCCTTAATATTTCCCCAATTGTGAAGTAGAAATTCCCCAATTTGAATTATGGTTTCTTCCAATGTTGTGGGTTATAGTGAATGATGATCCAAGTGATTGGATAATGATTTTTTATTATTGAATTGATAAAATAACATGTTTTTAGGATGAATTTACATATACCCCTGCCTAACCCATGATTCTAAGATGAAATTGATGTAAAGTGGGCTTTATGCCATAAAAGGGGAAATTGAGGATTTAAATATATTCTTCTAGAATTGATGAGATACATTATAGATAGCTTGAGATTGAAGCATATATGATGAATTTTGGTTAGAATTGCTTGATATTGAGGCTTATGAGATGATTATGATATTGAATTGCTTGAGAGTAAAGCATGTAGGATGATTATGAGATATAGTGCTTTGAGAGTAAAGTTTATACTATGAATTATTGATAATTAATGAAATTATTGTGGAAGAGATAGTTCCCACATAAATTTCTTAGGTACTAATGTATGAATTTGAAAGGACTTTCTCATATTGAACGATTCTAGGTTGAAAGGATTGCTCACCTAAAATGAATCTAAGTTAAAAGACTATGAAATTGATGTGGGTTGATATGATTTCCCATGACCTCCACATGAGAATGATATGAGGTAATCTCCCATATTACTAAGTTAGAAAATATGAGGTGATTACCCATGTAATATGATGATGATTGTGAGGCACATGTAATGACCCTCCTAGTCATTTATGTGTTTTGCCTTTTGTGTGTCGTTAGAGTGTTCCTGTAGTGAACCCAAGTTATTTATGACTTGCTGGGACTGACAATTCGGTCACCTGGTCATTCGTTTGGTTATTGTACGAGTTTTAGTGCTTTGGAGCTTATGAACCTTGAATGATCATTTTCGATCAAAAGTTTAAGAAGATGACATCTGAATCCAATTCTGATGATACCATCAGCTTCAGAAGGGTCATTTTAGGATAGTAGCATGGTCGGCTTGAATCCCGAGGTTTTCAGTGTGAGTCGGTGCGATTAGGCATTTTAACTTTAAGTTTAAGCCTAAGTTTGACTTTAGTCAACATTCTGAGTAAACGCGCTCGGATAAGAATTCTGTCAGTGCGGTCAGATCTGGAATGTCAATTTTGGTCTAGATTGACCCTTCTTTTGTGTTCTGAGATTTCCGACATTTTTTCGAGCCCTTTTGTGGTTTTTGACTTAAAATGACAATTGGGTGTGGGATCCACTTTTTGTCAAGCTGACCTCGTATGGAAAATTTGACTGCGTCATTGAGTCCAGAATATCGAATTTGGTATGGTTGCATATCTCGTTTGTGTGTACGGGGTTCCGAACGAGTTTGGAGCACCCCGTTAGAGTTTTAAGTTTTCGAAATTATGCTGAAAATCTGCTATTTAATGTAGAAAAACATCAGCAGCCTTTTAGAAACTTTAAAATCTCCTAAATCTCTCATCTCTCAACCGAATTAGGCGATTCGAAGTGTGGGAGCTTCGTAATTTTGGTGGCTTCACTGTAGAGTGTACGGAAGTTGTTGGGTGCACGTATTTCGAGGTAAATTTTAGAATAAACCTGACTGTTGTACCCCTTTTTCGAGCTTTTATTATTGGCATTCTTGTTTTGGTCATATCTCACTCATTTTAGCTCGGTTTTGGGTGATTCAAAGTCTCACGTGTTGGGAATTGTCGTGGATTCATCGTGAACTGGTCAAGGAGTGCTGGGTACCTTGTGATTCTTGTAAAATTTGAGTTTTGACTGCTGCAAGTTTTCGTTTAAGTTGATTAAAATGTGATTTTCCTTGCATGTTGGGTTTTGCTGCGTTTTGAGCCCCGAATTGTGTTCCATTTCGGAACACAAGTCCGGGGCACTGTTTTGGGTCTCTTGATGGAGTCAAATCCGAATAGTTTGGTGCGGGTCCCACGATTCCCATTTTGACTCCAAAAGTTTACCCGTCTCCGTTTATAGTGATTTTGGTGTCTAAATGACCGTATTAACATTGTGATCCTACATTCGATAAAGTGGCAACGTTCAAGGATCATTCGGAAAGGAAAATCTCCGGCAAAGTGATTTGGAGTGCATGCGATCGGCCTTAAGGTAGACTACAACTTCCTTTATATTAGATTGAGCTTAATTGTGTAAAAGCATGTCAATTGGAGTGAATTGGGGTGGGTACTAATTTTCTACTTTACTTTGATTAGATACCTCATGTTAGGATTGATTGGCCATATTTTGGGTGTAGTATTATGTTAACCGGTTTAGTAGAGTTGCATGTTTATGTGCTAAATGTTATTGTATGCTTGTATGCTATGTGTTGTATGTATGTTCATCCTTAACCAAAAGCATGATGTCCTTAGTCTAGGTTAGGCTAGCATTGCCTTATACTTATGACCCGTGTGGGCTGGATGGCCTTGACTTTCTGCCGACGTTGTTCGGATGACTTAGCTCCTTGTAGACTGGAGTAGCAGACTTAAGTCTGATAGTTTGAGCCTTAGATTACGCGATATCGGTGCTTGCTGCACTTCTGTATCTTCTCCCTCTAATTTTATGGTTTCAACACATTCTCGAAGGTTTGGTACATCACTAGAGGTGTGGTATTGAGATAGTATAGGCTGGGAGTCTTTTCTATGATTTCTTAGAGTGGACGGCGTTCCATAGTGGTTGTTGTTGATTGGATCCTATCGGAGATACCATGTTCCTCGAGATTGTTCCTTCTAGCTAGGCTGGGAACATATCACTGGCTGGGTAGATTCGGTGATTTCGGTGATCGCCCCTGGGCCTCTCTTTCTAGGTGGGCTGGGAGTGTGCTACTGGCTGGGTATCCCCTAGTCGCTCTTTCTAGCTGGGTTGGGAGCTGACTGTATGGTAGGATGACTCACGATATCAACCTCACCCTCGGGTCCCTCTTTTGAGCTGGGCTGAGAGTGGACTGTTTGGTAGGGTGCCCCATGGGGTCACTCTTTCTAGCTGGGCTGGGAGTGCACTACTGGCTGGGTGGAATCTAATGGGTTATCTTGGTTACTTTGGGCTGGGAGCCTGGTTTTCTTCTTTCTCAGTAGACTTAGCTTTTTTATGTACCTGTCGGGCTTATGGGGGTCCGTTCAGGTTTTATTTAAACTTGCGCACAAGTGTACCTTCTGGGCTTATGGGGTTCTAATTATGTTTAGTTTAGTTTATTTCTGGTATACTCGTGTGTTTCATTTTCTTATTCGTGTTGACCTCTCTGTATCTAGATTCTATCCTTTCCTCTTGTTTTTACCCTTTTTGCTCAGTCGGCCTTTGATGCCTACTGGGTACCTATTATTTTGGTACTCATGCTACGCTCTGCATCTATTTTGTGATGCAGGTTCCAGTTACCAACAGAGAGTAGTTTCAGCCTTCTTTTGTAGCTGTGATTCGGAGACTAGGGCGAGTACTTAGCGTTTTGGGTTTGTCATGTCTCCATCTTTTGTTTTAGCTAGTCTTGTTGCCCTTGAGACACGCATGTTGTGGTACACTTTTGGGACTTGTACTCTCTATTAGATAACTCTGTACTAGTGACTTCTAGGTTCTGGGAGGGATTCTGTATATATTTATTTTGGTTTGCTTCCGCCTTGTTGTCCTTGTTTAGACTTTTGTTTACGCTAGTTTCTGCCTTAACACTCATTGCTTGATGTTCTGGGTTACGGGTTGACTTACCTACTAGTAGGGTATAGTAGGTGTCATCATGACTCGAGAAATCGGGTCGTGACACAACTACCCTTATTCCATGATTTCAAAGTAGTAAGGTAAGAGGCGACTACCTATTAGCCTTTATAACAAGGACATGGAAGCGCATACCCATGATCCCTTAGTGAAAGATGTGGAGGTGATTACCCGTATCTTATGTATGAAATGATGTGGAGGCGAATACCCGGGTCATTTGATGTTGGGCATAGAGGCGAATACCTATGATCCCATAAGATAGACACGGAGGCGAATACCCATGGCCATATATGTATGGCAAGAGGCAACTACCCATTAGCTTTTATGTAAGGCAAGAGGAGACTACCCATGAGCCTTTATAGGAAGCAAGTGGTGATTTCCCATGTCTATAAAAGATAAATTAAACATGTTATGATAGGTGATGAGCTTTGATGATGGACTAAGATAGCCTATTATCATGACTAAGACTAGTGGAGGATTACCCATGTCTTGGCTAAGTATGCCTTGAGGTTTCTTCAAGGAAGTATCGTAGTATGTTTTAAGTTAAGGAGTTTATGTTATATGACTTGATTAGCTTGGATTGCTGCTTGAATTGTTTTCCATTATTTGAATGACTAGAGGCAAAAGACCCAAGTCTTGACTTATGATAAATTGAGGTCACTTTGATAAGTGTTCCTCCTATGTTATGATGATTTAGGTGCATTAATTATGCTTATGACTTATATTGTCTAACTCTTATGCTTATGTTGATGTTTATGCAAGCTATCATATTTAGTACATGTTTGTACTAACGCATACTCTTGCCTACATTTCTTATCGAAATGTAGGGTCTAGTGATATCGACTCTCATCCCCGTGGCTAGGATCTTAGTATAAGCAAGGATTGAAGATTGGTGAGTCCTCATAGCATTCGAGGATTTGACCACCATTTTCCTTATGTTCTTTCATCTCATGTTTTGAACTATTGTATAGCTTGTGTCCCAAAGATATTCATGTTTTAGATGGTTTGAGACAAAGTGTATTAGACTTCCTCTTCATTTATAAGGACTTTTATTACATTGAAAATGTTTTAAATTTCCGCATCATTTCTATTACTTTAGGTTATGATATGCTAAGTGGCTTGTATGAGGCCTCTCGGGGTCATGTAAGCCTTGTTACATCTAGGGGGTACCCCTGGGTCGTGACACCATTGTTTTAGTTTCCGCATAGTACATGTTTTATTCAATAACTTTTATAGTATGCTTATGATATGCCAGACAAGGGGTTAGCTTGGGGTCACTCGTGATCCTAGATCCCGTGTTACGTCAAGGGGGTAGCCTCTAAGCATGACAGTCACGACTTGATTTCTCGAGTCATAATGGAACATACTATAACCCACCAGTAGGTAAACCAATCTGTAACCGAGAATAAGAAGTAATGGATATAAGGTAGAAACAAAGCAGAAACAATAATTTAATAATAGAAATTAAACAACAGATGGAAGAAAATATAAAAATGCTTGCCAGAACTAGGAATTAACAAGTACAGAGTTATCTAAGAAAAAGAGTATAAGTCCCAAAAGTGGACTCAATATAATAGCTTATCTCAAAAAGCAAATGACTAGCTAACAAAATAAATATAGAGACAAGTAAGTCAAGGACGCCAGGCGCTCACCCTCGCCTCTGATCTAAGCTGCAACAGGCTTGATTAATCAATGTTGATAGCTAGTGCTTGGACCTACATCACGAAATAGATGTAGAGTGTAGCATGACTACCAAAACAACAAGTACTCAATAGGCATCATCAGCCGACTGAGCAGGAAAAGTAAAAGTAATATAAAATGTTAGAATTTAGACACAATAAAAGTCAAAGAGGAATTTAAAGAAATGCACACGAGTGCACTAAGACAGGAGAGATCTAAGTACAACTAGTTAAACCTAACTGGAAACCATGAGTCCAGAAGGTACACTCATGCGCAAATTTAAGTAAAAACTCAAACGCACCCCATAAGGCCGACATGTACACAAAATAGCTAAATCTACTAAGAAAAGCTCATTGTGAGTCTGGAGCAGGAGAAAGCAACTAACCAATAAGAGCCTTCCAAAGCTAAGGGGTGCAGAGCCCGGACCTTGAACATCGGATGGTCCTCTAAGGGGCAATAGGTTTTAGCCAAAGTGCATCAACTCTTTAAAGGATGTAGAGCAATATGACCAGACCTTAAATCTCCGATTAGTAGGAATAAACTCCATAGAGGATAATGGACAGTGTGACAAGACCTTAAATATGTGACTATAAAGGGTTGTTGAAGGATATCATTTCAAATCATCATCACAAAACCATCGTTGAATAAAGGCCCCACTCCTAGGTAATCAAAACAACACTCCGAACTTGAACCAACTCCAGTCCCTAAGTCACCAAGCAAAGCCTAAAATCTCAAATGTAACACACGGGGTCATAGAAAGAGGGACAACGGATAGAAGTCTGTAATACCTAAGCTAAGGCTCATTTTATAATAGTCAAGTGTGCTACACCAGTCTACAAGGAGCTAAATAGTCCAAAATGATGTCATGGTAAAAAATAAAGGCCAAGTGGCTCCAAATATTACAAGGCTATGGAAAGCAATAGTCTAATCCAAGATTAAGGCCAAAAATTCTGAAACATTCAACAATGACAACAAATAAGGCCAACCACAAGCTAAGGAGGATCACATATCACAACTAGCATGCATCTAATCCCAAAAAAAACATGATATTATCCTAGAACATGAGTTCTAAGCAATGTAGCATGGTTAACTAGGTACCCGCCCCCAGTTCACTCAATTCAACATGATTTCAATTATTTGAGCTAAATCTAAGAATGGGAAGTCGTAGCCTACCTTTTGGCCGATCACATATGCTCTAAATCACATCTCCAAAGCGTTTCCTTTCCGCAAAAGCTCCGAACACTACCACATTATCAAAAAAAGAATCACAATAATAATTTGGTCTTCTAGACACTAAATTCACTTAAAATTGAAATAGATCAACTTTGCAGTCAAAACAGGAATAATGGGACCTACACGAGAAATTTTGAAAACGTCTCCGTCAAAAAGCCATAAACAGTACCCCAAACTTGTGTTCCAAAATGGAACATAATTTTGGACTCGGAATAGTGAGACACAACACATCTAACAACGTCACCTTTAAAGAAAAAATTTCATGCTAAGGCAGCCTACAAGTCACAAAATATACCTCAAACAGAGAATCCCCAACTCTTCCCGAACACTCTAATGCATAGCCTCAAGCTCCGTGAGCACAACTTACTTCGAATCACTAAATTTGAGATAAAATTAAGGAGAAGTCGCAATGTCAAGTTGAGGAACGGAGGTGATCGCGTCTAAGTCTTCTAAGACTAAAGAAAGTGTTGTTAAAGCATCTGGTCAAGAAAATGAGGGCCTTCCTAAGGTGATCCCGAGACACTAAAGCGCAGGCCGCTATAGCTATTCCAATGAGACTTATGTGGGAGGGCTCGAGCTGGCCAAACTTGCTAAAGTAGTTTTCTGGATGCTAAAATGGTGACTCATAAGTGAGCCAAGGCTGCTAAAGTATTTGTCACTTGGTTGGTCTAGTCCACTAAAGTGGAGCCATAGCTGCTAAAGCGAGGGCCGTTTATGCGATGCTAGGACTACAATAGCAGAGGCACTAGCATTAGGCACCAGAAAATTTTAGCTAAGCCCTCCAAGCTCCATTCAGTGGCTCGGTATTTATTCGAAACCTCATGCATTCAAACAAGATATGCACCATATTGAAAGTCAATATTAGGGACTCAATAGATCAGTTAAAACTTTCATCTTAGGTTTTCACGATAACAAGTGGGTCCCACACCTAAACTCTATTTTAAGCCGAAATCCATAAGGGTGGTCGGAATCAGCCCAAAAGCCAGGAGATCAACATGAATGATAGTTTCACACTAAAATTGACATTCTAGAGCTAACTAAATTGAAAAAATATTTGTCCGACCATGTTTATCAAGAATGTTGACCCAGTAAAACTTAGGCCAAAGCTTAAAACTAAAATACATAATGGGATAAACTCGCACTGAAAGGATTGAGACCCAAGCCGACCATGACACTTGTCAAAAATAAGACTTCCTGAGCTGATGAAACCATCAAAATTGCATTATGAGGCTATCTTCTGAAATATTTGATCAAAATCAACAGTTCAAGGTTCAAAAGATCCAAAACATTGAAATTCGCATAAAAACCAAATGAATGAACAGGTGACCAAACTATCAATCCCAAAAAATTATAGAATGACTTGGGGTTGCTATAAAAATACTCTAAACAATGAAAGGAAGACATAAACACATAAATAACCTAGAGGGTCATTACAACATCCACTACTAAATTGACTTTCATCCATAAAAGTAAGAGTAAAGAAGTACCTGAAGGCTCAAACAAGGTGGGAAACTACTCTCACATCTCATGATCGGTCTCCCAGGTAGCCTCCTCAATTGGATGATGCCTCCAATGGACCTTCATCACAATAATAGTTGTTGAAAGCAACTATCGCCCATCTTTGGCTAGAATAGCAAATGGGTCCTTCACAAAGGTCAAACCATCATCCAACTCAACTGCATCATACTGGAGCATATGAGACTCATCAAGAACATACTGGTGCAGCATCAAAACAAGGAAAATTGGGTGAATAGCTAAAAATGCTAGAGGTAAGGCCTACTCACTAGAATTAGGTAATAATCATAAGTAGAAAAATTGATGTTTCTGTGGACTCAACGGGTGAAGAGGAACTTATTGGTGAATTTTACATATACCTTGATGAAACCCTATATAAATCTTGGATAAGAAGGCTTGAAACCCTTGGAGCATTGAATCCTTGCTCTTCCATGGGAGAGAAGACTTGAGAGAGAATTTAGAGTTGGGGAGAATGAGGGTGAAAGGGGTGGTTAGTGTCTTAACAATCAGTTATACCTCTTCAAATAAGCCTAAAATGATGAAGTATTGAAATTAAAAGAGTAGGAAGAGACCTAAATAACCCTAAGCAATAAATGTCTGACAGTAACAACAATTATCTTCTACGATATGTACATGCTTCTAGGGACCGTATGATCCATCTATCAACCTTTTGACTGATAGTTAAGGTCTCTGATGAAGAACTGAAAACCACCTTCATGACCCGTCATTCCTTATACAACTCGTTCAACCTCCTCGTAGAATAGGAGAATAGAAATTTCCCTGAGTTCAGGTTACAGCTTTTATTGACCATTCGTGGAACCAAAATACTGAAATTTCAAATTTCTAAATGATGTAACCATGGGACACATCTACGAACCATGTTATGATCTATGATATTAGCTCATCAAAAGGGTCAGACACTTCACATTTTCCCTATTTTCTGACCTTCACTCTATGAGCCATTCCACGACTTATACACTGAACCATGGACTGTATATCCAACTTATGAATAGTGAGCCAATATTCCCAAATTCTAAGTGTAATCTTCGAGGCATATCAACGATTTGTAAAACCCTCTACGTCCTATACACCTCTTTCATGAAACACCGCACCAGTAGGTTTTGCCCCAAATCTTGCAACCTTTCAACTTCCTACCGACTTTTGTACTTTTAAGGTTTACAATTATCACGTAGGGAATCCTCTACCACATTGGCATTCCCGGGATGGTATATAATGTTCACATTATAATATTTCAGCAACTCAAGCCATTAACATTATCGTAGATTCAACTCTTTTTTCCTGAAAATGTATTGGAGACTTTTATGATTTGTGTATAAATCAATATACACATCATATAATTAATGCCTTCAAATTTTCAAGGCATGAATAACTACGGTCAAATCTAAATCATGGGTCAGGTAGTTTTTCTCATGCTTCTTTATCTATCTAGAAGAATAGTAATTACCTTACCATGTTCCATCATAACAAAATCAAACCCGGTTCTTGAAGCAACAAAATACGCCACATAGCCCTCTGGACCCTCTGGTAAGGTCAAAACTAGGCAAAAGTCCATTTGTCTTTTCACTCTTGAAAGTTTTGTTCTCAGACTACAGTTTACTAAAAATTAGCTATTTTTTGAGTTAGCTTAGTCAAATTAAAGGTGTTAAAAGTGAAGAGAATCCCTCTACAAACATCCTAAAATAGCATGCTAACCCGAAAAGCTACAAACTTCTATTAGGGGCATAGGTTAGGTCAAGTCTTCATGACCACAATCTTCTTTATGTCAACTTGTATGCCAGAATACAATCGAAACTCATACTTCGAGAACTTAGCATATAATTTATGACCTCAAAGTACCTGAAGTACTTCTCAGAAAAGGTCTCTCTACTCCAACTTTGTTTGAGAATACATGAGAATATCATCAATAAACACAATCATGAATGAGTCTAAGAATGGCCTAAATATGTTGTTTATCGGGTCTATAAAAACTATTGGCGCTTTTCAATCAAAAGACATTACAAGAAACTTAAAATGAAAATATTTGATCTTGAAAATTGTCTTAGGAATATCACTCTCTCAAACACATACCTAATGGTACCCATAACGTAAATAAATCTTTGAGAAATATCAGGCACCTTGTAGCTGCTCAAACAAGTCATCAATCCTTGGAAGTGAGTACTGGTTCTTTATAGTAACCTTATTAAGCTATCGATAGTCTATACACATATGCAATGACCTATCTTTCTTTCGTACAAACAATATTGGTGCACCGCATGATGATGCACTTGGCCTGATGAAATCCTTACCTAACAAGTCTTTTAGCTACTCATTTAATTCCATTAATTATGTTAGCGCCATTATATACGGTCAAGACCCAAGGGTACCCCCTAGATGTAACACGGTGTATAGAACCCCGAAGGACTCCATACAAACCACTTAGCTTTAATAACATAAGAAATAGAACCAAAAAGATTTAAACAACATTTCAAGTCTAAAAATAATTTTATAGAAAATCGAAACTCTAGACACTTTGTCTTATCATAGCCATCTATTACAATCGAGTAAAATTGGGCCTAGCCCATACATTATGTCCAAAAAGTGAAATTCATGAAAGAAACTGAAAACAATAAAACTTCGTCCTCGAAGTATAAGGACTCACCAAAGCTTAGAAAATATCTAGATCAACACTTAGCCATGAAACTGATGACCCTGACTGTCAGACCCTACATTTGGGGAAAATGTAGGCAAGAGTATGCGTTAGTACAAAAAATACACTAAGTATGATAGCCATGCATAAAAACACTTGAAAAATGAAAAAAGGGACATTTCATTTCAAATCATGTAATTTACCAAGTTGAAACATAGCATAAGAGGATTAGAAATCATAAGTCATAAACATGACCAATGAAAGACAACATCATATTTTAAACCTTCGAACTCATGTACGATACTTCTTGAAATAACCTTAGTTCATTAATCATCTTGTTATTGTGGGAATAAGTCTTAACCAAAATTGAGACCATATGAGCTATAACATGATCACCCAACTCCCACACTAAAAGGGTGTTCTACTTGCCTAAGGTAGAACTATGAACTCTTAGTTTAGGTGGATCCACTAGCTAAATATCCCATCGGGGGGGGGGGGGGGCACATAGTTTATGGGATAAGGAGATTTGTACTAGAAACCCAGCCTTAATAAGGGGGAGCTTCCATCTAAAGAGATTGTTTTAGAAACCCAACCTTTCTATGGGAGAGCTTCCATCTCACATCAATATCCATTCAATGCTAAGCATTAATCCCACGGAGTAGTTATTCAGTCTTGACTTAACTCATGTCTCATGGAAAGATGCCCTTGGACAACCAATCCAAGTTAGTTTACTAGGTTAGCTCTTTAGACCATCCATGAGTACACCTTTCACCATACATGGTCTATTCATCATCGCTCTTGAGCCTTTGATTCAATTAGGTGAGAAAGCCTTTCAACCTAAGAATCCTTACTATATGAGGATGTCATTTCACATCATGCTAATATGTGTTTATGAGAATGACCTTCCAAGAACACAACAACAACATCATAATCATTGCTACTTTACTCTCAAAGCATCCTTAAAGCATTGAAATAGATTTCATAAAGACATGCATAGCCTCATACTTTTCCCTTTCAACGCACAAAGCCTACTTTTAATCACCACATCTAGAACTCAAGCATTAAATAGGGATTTCATCATATATTCATGTGATTCTATCACTTCATGCATTAGTTCATAAAATCATATTTTATCAACAAAGACCCACATCATAACATCATAATTGAGAAATATGGGATTTACATGGGTTCATGGGTAAACATCATATAAATCATAGGAAATCATCAATTCATGCTTAATATAACATAAGTCAATCATTTAAATCAGCTTTGAAGAGACCCATGTCAATTGAAGCAAACCTTAACAACTGAAAATTTTTACCTTTTTAAAATTGGAGATTTTGAGGGAACTCCATGGATGAGAATATTCTTCTTCTTGTTCTTCTTCTTCTTCTTCTTCAAGAAAAAGAAACAACCTATCAAGAAAACCAACCTTAAATTTCTCCTAATCAATAAGACCCTCATCTACCGCCATCTTTTCTTTCTATTGGTTGAACCACACTTGAGCAACACCCTTAAGTTCATAGGTGGCCAACTCTACCCTTCCAACCGACGTAACTCCCATAATCATCAAAATCGTATAGACCTCATCAATGAACTCCTGAGGATCTTTCTCAACTTTAGACCCATGAAATTCCAAAGGATTCATTCTAATAAAGTCCCTCACTTTAGTTGTCATCGTACCCATATTTGGGTTCATGGGAGCCACAACTTCCCTATTTAGTTGAGCTATCATAACTTCGGCCAATGCATGAAATACGGCTCGAAACTCATCATTAGTCATTTGCTCATCCAAAGGGTTGACCAACACTAGGGGAATCTCTTGTCTAACATTTTCACGAACATTCCTACTCCTTCTGACGGGATTCATTCATGGAAGCATATTCAAAAAAACATAAATAGGGGTTAGGAGAGAAAGACAGCTAGAGTTACACCTTATCGCATGACTTTAAAGTAATGAAAGAAGTGAAGTTTCCTAAAAATCTTGTAGCCTTACATTCCTAAATGTAGTGCGCTTCACACTCATGAACAAGACTCTACTAGGTGTGGCTTATAAGACATC